>JAQZBX010033146.1:0-25528 GCA_029593785.1 Cabassous unicinctus | reverse complement strand
ATGAAAAAAAAAAAAAGCTTAAAAATGAACTCAAAATAATTTTTTTAAAAAAGGAAACTGAACAAAAGGAATGATAGAAATTAAATCCAAGATTAACCAAATATAATAGACCTATACAATAGAGAGAATAATACAGCTCAAAGTTTACTCTTTGGTTTTAAAAATTGGATGGGGAAAAATGTTATCACCATCAGATGGCATAAATATGTATTTGGAGAAAAATAAATAACTTACAGATTTTTTTTTAATCAATAAGGAGGCTTAGAAAAAAAGTGAAAGCTACGTAGAAAACATTGTATGCCATTATTATTATGATCATTATATCTTTTAAAGATGTTCATTGGTACAAATCAAGTTATAGATTCAAGAAATCACCTACAAAGTTGTGAAAAATATTTTACTTTTTCAATGGTCATAGTTATTCTAAAATATATGTGGGAATACAAAAGGTGAGGAATATCCAACCCAACCTTGAATAAGAAATGTGTAGAGGAATTTCCTCTATAAGATATTGAGACTTACTATAAAGCCATGAATATTAGGTTGGTTTAATATGTGCAAGGGTTGATAAATGGGCCAGGAAAAGAGAATAGAAAGCTGAGATAAAAAGCCTCCCATATATAAATGTTTAATTTTTCCCTGAGATGGCCCTAGAAAGCAGTGGAGAATGGACTTTTTACTTTTCAAAAGTGGTGATAGGGAATTTGACTATCAATTGAAAAAATGAAATGACCATTGTTTCTCACCATATGCAAAAATTTAATTTCAAGAGGATAATGAACCTAAATGCAAAATACAAAAGAATGACACTTTTGTAAAATAACAGTAACATATCTTCATATATTTGAATTTGGGAAAGACTTAATAAGTAGAAACAAAAATGTGATCATTAAAGAAAATATTTTAAAGTCTGCTACATAAAAATAATTTTTTTTATCAAAATGCAGAAATAAACAAAAAGCAAGAAGCAATGGGAGAAAATATCTGCACTACACATAACAGTCACAGAATACCTTTAGAGAACATAGAATGAATGACTACAAATCAATAAGAAAATGACATGTGAGAAAACAGATAATTGTGTAAGAATCTTGAACATGCACTATACAAAAGAGAACACCCTAAAGCCCAATAATATTATAGTGTCCAATCTTTTTAAAACCAGAGAAATGTAAAATCAAAATGAGGTAACAATATGTACCTACCAGAATTGCTAAAATTAAGGAGTCTGACAATACCAAGTATAACTGAGCATACAAAGAAATGAGACCTCTGATACAGTGCTGAAGAAAGAAAGTATTGTTATAGCTACTTTGTATGGCAATATATATTAAAGTAGGAGAACCCTATAACCTATGACAGAATAGATCTCCTTGTTGTATATGCTAGAGAAATGTGTGTTTATACATACCAGAATATATGTAAGGGATGTTCACAGCAAAATCATTCATAACTATCCCTAATCAAAACAGCATAAATTTCTATAAACAGTAGAATTATTAAACATTTTGAAAGATATTTATATAATAGAATACTTTCAGAAACCAAATTATCCTAACACAACTACAGGCAAAATCACAGATGAATCTTTAAAAAAAAAAAAAAAAGATAGAGAAGCAAGAAAGAAAAGTTAATGTACATAACTCTATTACAGTAAATTTACAGACAAGTAAAACTAAACTCTAATTTTAAGGTTTTGTACTTAAGAGACAACATTATTAAAAAATAAACAAAAATTGATCACCACAGAAAAACAGTAGAGTGGCTTCCACTATGCAGGATAGGTTGTGACTGGAAAGTGACTTGGGGGAAATTCTGCATTGCTAATAATACTGCATTTCTAGACCTGAGAAATACATAAACAGATATTTATTTCATCATTATTCTATCAGCAGTGCATTCACCTTTTTTGAACACATTTTCCCAGTAAAAATTTTTAATAGATTTAAATGAAAATATTTTGCTGATTTTAAGAAGCCCATTTTTGTGCTTCTATTTCCAAGGTATTATTCTATTGTGCAAGTTATAGAAAGATTAGGGGATGGAGACATGGAAATAAGAAGATGTTAGGAAATAAATTTGTCCAGAAGAGAGAAGAATAAAAATTCATGAAAGTTAAATAAAATAAGTAGGACAAGGCAGAATATAATACTTTCCATCAGAAAAAGGGTTCCTATTTAGGCAAAAACAAACAAGCAATCCTATAGGAATGTAAAGCCATGGTTTCTAAAGAATAAAGATTATGTTTCTGTCCTGTTATTTCTTTGAAATGTTGGAAACATACGAGTCTTGGCATTCCTTGTTGATGTAACTCAAATTTGGAAGAATTGATAGAGGTATATCTGAGAAGATATTCCCAGGTTTGTAGGTAAAGGAAAATATTCTAACCTGTATTTCTGGCCAGGAATTAGAAAATTAAAGAAGAAGAAAATGCACCTTTTGTATAATTTGGTACTATGTCTCTATATTGAATTAATGGTTAAGGGATCAATTTTATTAGCCTTAACCTTTCCAGGGAACAAGTGGTAGTCTTGAAAATGGAATGAAAATTACAGTGTTAAAAGGATGAAGACAAAAGATTTCAAACTTTTGGTACCAGAAACCCTTTACAATCTTAAATATTATTTCATTATATTTCACTTTTTCCCTCCCACTTCACAATCTAGTAAATGCCATCTCTATTCTTTCAGAGCTGTGGTAAGAAGCATGAAATAATCCCTGACCACTGGCTTTCTCTCATATTCCAAAACAAATTTTCAGTAAATCATGTTGGTGATTCCTTGAAAACATACTGTGAATCCAAGTACATCTAACTCCGCTGCTAACACCCTTGCCCCAGCCACCATCATCTCAGGTCTTGATTACTAGCATATCTTTCCAGTTGTTTTTTCCTCCTTCCACTTTTGCCTTTTGTCTTTTCCACACTGCATCTTAGATGATTTTTCAAAAAATAACCTAGATTATGTAATTTCTCTGCTTAATTCTTTAACTGATAGCAAAACCCCAACTTCCTTACAGTGGTGTGAAAATTCTCATCAGCTCCAAACCTATCCCTTCTCGCCCGGCTTGTGATACTGAAACATTTGCACTTTGCCAGTTCCATGATTGTTTCATGTGTCAACTTGTCTAGATTATGATGCCCAGTATTTTGGTCAAGTAAGCACTGATGTGATTGTTACTGTGAGGGTACTTCAGAGATAGATTAGCATCTATAGTCAGCTGAGTGCATTTATTACTGATTGTAATTACAATTAACAAAGGAGATCGCCCTAAACAATAAGGGGCCTCTTCATCCAATCAGTTAGAGGTCTTAAAACAGAACTAAGGATTTCAGAATTCAGAAAGTTCCCAACCTCTTCTCCAGCCAGTTTCTCCATCATTGGAGTTCCAGCTTGCAGCCTGCCTTACGGAATTCATACATGGCAGAAATCAGAATCACCTTTTTCAGTTTCCATCATTCAACCTTGCCCTAAGGAGTTTAGACTTCTCAATACCCATGGTCATGTGAATCAATTACTATAATAAATCTCTTAATATTCTTTATATATAATTAACTCCTTATTCCCTACCCCCACCCCACTACCTGGTAACCTAAATTCTATGAGTTTGTTTACTCTAATTATTTCATATCAGTGAGATCATACAATGTTTGTTCTTTTCTGTCTGGCTTATTTCACTCAACATAATAGCTTCAAGGTTTACCCATGTGGTCATATGTATCAGAACTGCATTCTTTTTTACAGCTGAATAATACTCCATTGTGTGTATATACCACATTTTGTTTAACCATTCATTGGTTGATGGACACTTGAATTACTTCCACTTTTGGCAATTCTGAATAATGCTTCAATGCATTTCAATGTCTGTTCAAGTCTCTGCTTTCAATTTTTGGGATATATACCTAAAAGTGAGATTATGGGGGCATATGGTAATTCTATACTGAACTTTCTGAGGAACTGCCAAACTGCATTACACAGAAACTATAGCATTTTACATTTCAAACAACAATAACTGAGTTTTCCTATTTCTTCACATCCTCTCTCACATTGTTAATTTTCCATTTTTTAAAAATAGACATTCTAGTTGGTGTGAAGTGGTATCATTTGTAGTTTTGATTTGCGTTATCCTAATGGCTAATGATGCTGAATATCTTTTCATGTGCTTTACGGCCAAATGCATATCTTTTTGGAGAAGTGTCTGATTAAGACTTTTGCCTATTTTTTAATTGTGATCTTTGTCTTTTTGTTGTTAATTGAAGAATTTCTTTTTACACACTGGATATTAAAGCTTATCTGATATGTGGTTTCCAAATATTTTCTCCCATTGTATAAGTTGCCTTTTTACTTTCACGATAAAGTCCTTTGATGTACAAAAGTTTTTAATTTTGATGAGGTCTCATTTATCTATTTTCTATTGTGTTGCTTGTGCATTGGGTGTAAAGTCTAAGAATCCATTGCCTACTGTTAAAGTCTTAAAGATGGTCCCCTTGTGTTATATTAGGATCTTTATTGTTTTGGCTCCTACACTTAGGACTTTGATCCATTTGGAGTTGATTTATTTATATGGTCTGAGGTATGGGTCTACCTTCATTTTCTTTTCTTTTTCTTTTTTTTTTTTTGGTATACAGAGACCCCGTTTTCACAGTACCATTTGTTGAAGAGAATTTATTTACTTTCACAATTGAGTGGTCTTCAACCCCTTGTCAAAATTCAATTGGCCATAAATGTGAGGGCTAATTCCTGAACTCTCAATTTGATTCCGTTGGTCTACATGTCTGTCCTAGCGCCAGAACAATGCTGTTCTGATTACTGAGGGTTTGATAAGTTTTAAGATCAGGAAGTGTGAGTCCTCCAATTTCATTTTTCTTTTTCAATATGATTTTGACTATTGGAACTCTTATTCTTCCATATAAATTTGATGATTGACTTTTCCATTTCTGTAAAGAAGGTTGTAGGAATTTTGAGTGGGATTGCATTGAATCTGTAAATCACATTAGGTAGAATTGGCATCTTAACAAAATTTTGTCTTCTTATCCATGAACACAGAATACCCTTACATTTAATTAGGTCTTCTTTGATTTCTTTTGCAATATTTTGTATAGTTTTCTATGTGCAGGTCCTTGGTTAAATTTATTTCTAGATATTTGCTTCCTTTAGTTCCTATTGTAAATGATATTGTTTCTTGACTTTTTTCTTCACATTGTTCATTACTAGTGTATAGAAGGACTACTGAATTGGGGGTGTTCATCCTGTACCTTGCCACTTTGTTGAATTTACTTATTAGCTCTAGGAACTTTGTTATGGATATTTCAGGATTTTCTGTGTTTTGGATCATGTCATTTGCAAATAGGGAAAGTTTTACTTCTTCTTTCCAATTTGGATATATTTTATTTCTATTTTTTTTTTTTTGCCTAATTGTTCTGACAAGAAATTCCAATACAATGTTGAATATCAGTGGTGAGCGTGGGCATCCTTGTCTTGTCTCTAATCTTAGAAGGAAGTTTTAGTCTTTCTCCATTAAGTATATTTAGCTGTGGGTTTTTCATATATGCCCTTTATCATGTTGAACAAGTTTCCTTCTATTCCTAGTTTTCTACGTGTTTGTATCAAGAAAAAGTGCTATATTTTGTCAAATGCCTTTTCTGCACCAGTTGAGATGATCTTGTAGTTTTTGTTTTTTTTTTTTCCTTCATCCTGTTAATGTGGTGTGTTACATTAATTGATTTTCTTATGTTGAACCACCCTTGCATACCAGGTATGAATTCCACTTGGTTCTTTTAATGAGATGTTGGATTTGGTTAGCTAGTATTTTTTATAGGATTTTTGCATCTGTATTTATAGGAAATATTGGTTTGTAATTTTCTTTTTTTTCAATATATTTATCAGGCTTTGGTATGAGGGTGATGCTGGCCTCATAGAATAAGCTAGGGTGTTTTCCCTCCTCTTCAATATTTTTGAAGATTTTGAGCATGATGGGTGTTTATTCTTCTTGGAGAGTTTGGTAAAATTCCCCTGTGAAGCCATCTGGTCCTACATTTTTCTTTGTCAGGAGGTTTTTGATTACTGTCCAATCTCTTTTACTAGTTATTGGTTTGTTGAGATCTTCTATTTCTTCTCAGGTCAGTGTAGGTAGTTTGTGTGTTTCTAGGAATTTGCCCCTTTCTTCTAGGTTACCTAATTTGGCATACAATTGTTCTTAGGATCATCGTTTAGTCATTTTTATTTTGGTGGGTCAGTAGAAACACCCCCCTTTCCATTTCTGATTTTAGTTATGTGTCCTTTCTCCTTTTTTCTTCATCAGTCTAGCTAAAGGTTTGCCAATTTTATTGATCTTTCCAAATAAACCAACTTTTGGCTTTGTTGATTTTCTCTATTGTGTTTTATTTTATTCTATATTTTATTTATAACCATTCAAATCTTCTTATTTCCTTCTTTGCATCTACATGGGGTTTAGTTTGCTTTTCTTTTTCTAGGTCTTTCAAGTTTGAAGTTAGGTCTCTGATTTGAAACCTTTCTTCTTTTTTAATGTAAGCATTTACATTAGATTTAGAGCTATAAATATCCTTCTCATCACTGCCTGTGATGCATCCCATAAATTTAGATATGCTGTATTTTCATTTTCATTACCCTAATGAATTTGCCTTGTGATTTTCTCTTTAACCCATTGTAAGCTTAAGGGTATGTTGTATAAATTCCACACATTTGTGAATTTTCCACTGCTTCCTCTGTTATTGCCGTGTAATTTCACTCCAATGTGGTTAGAAAAGATACATTGTATGATTTTAATATTTTTGAATTTCTTGAGACTTGTTCTCTGACTTAACATACATCCTGTCCTGGAGAATAATCCGTATGCACTCAAGAAGAATGTATGTTCTATTACTGTTGGGTGAAGTATTCTGTTAGGTCTAGTTGGTTTATAGTGCCATTCAAGTCTTCTATTTCCTTATTGATCTCTTGTCTAGATGTTCTATCCATTATTGAAAATAGTTTATTGAAATATCCTTCTATTAAGATAGAACTCTACTTTTCCCTTCAAATCTGTTAGTATTTGCTTCATATATTTTGGGACTCTGGTATTAGGCACATATATATTTAAAATTGCTTTGTCTACTTGTTAAATTGACCACTCTATGAGTATAGAATGACAACCTTTGCCATAGTATCAGTTTTCAACTTAAAATGTATTTTATCTGATATTATTATAGTTACCCCAGTTTTCTTTTTTTATACTACTTACATGGAATTTTTTTCATTCTTTTCCCTTCAGCCTGCTTATGTCTTTTTGGATTTAAGGTGAGACTTTTGTAAAGAGCATATAAATTGGTCATTTATTATCCATTCTGCCAGTCTCTGACTTTAAACTGGAGAGTTTAATCCTTTCATATTTAAAGTAACTACTAATAATGTGGGACTTTCTTCTGCCATTTTACTATTTAGTCTTTGTTAGACATGTAACGTTTTTTTTGTCCCTCAATTTTTCCTTTAATGCCTACTTGCACATTTATTTGTATTTTATTTTATTATTTTATATTACCATATTGATTCCCTTCTGATTACATTCTGGATATAATTTTCATATATTTTCCTTGTGGTTACCAAAGGGGTAAAATTTAAACCTAACTATATAACAATTATTTTAATTTGATATCAACTTGACTTCCATAGCATGCACAGACACTGTTCCCATACTCCTCCATCCCCCCCAATTTTATCCTTGTTAGAAATTATAATTTTGTAATTTGTATGTCCAAAGTCATAGATTTATCTTTATTTTTTATTCATTTGCATTTTAGCACCTGTAGCAAGTCAGAAATGGAGTTACCAAAAAATACAATATAAAACTACTGGCATTTATAATTTCCTACATGGTTACTTTACCAGAGGTTTTGATTTCTTTATGTTCCTTGGAACTACTGCCTAGTGTCCTTTCCTTTGTCTCTGAAGAACTCTTTTCAGCATTGTTTTAGGGTAGTGTCAAAAGCTAACAAATCCAAGCAAACATAAACACCTTTCACCATCATTGCAAACTGGCTTTGTGTTGGCAGGTGTTCTTCAAAGTTCAATGCTTCTGTCAGGATGGTCAGCCCAAAGTCAATACAAAGTGCAGTGTCCTTCCTGTCTTTTCTGGGCATGTTTCTTGTCCTGGGCATGTGCTGTCTAGTGGCCTTAGAAGTTCCCATGTTTAAAGGTGTTTGAATCCTCCCTCTACTTCCCAGGAAACAGATATTCTTTATTTCCCAAGTGTTCCACTGTAAGACTTAAAGCAAATAAGTTTCTGCTGCACTCTGCCTAGCTCATATGCTTCTTACACTGCTTTCATTGTCTCAAGATGCTTTTACCTGGAGAGAAAATTCTGGGATGGGGTTATGCAGGAGAACAATTTCCCAAGTCAGTCTTTCTGAGCTGAACAAGGCTAGGGACCCACAAAGGGAGCACTGACTGGTCTCAAACTGCCATGGGGATGGGTTAAGGGAAAGGCCTGGAATGGTGCCAAAAGCTTGTTCTACAGCTCCCCATAGCTGTGCTTTTTGATTTGGCAACTGCCCAGCAAATGCAGTCCTTCAACTGTCCTGAGAATGTGTACCATATTTAAGTCTCCTCTACCATCTTTGTCTAGGGTAGTTTGCAAAAATGGCTACCCTCAGAGCTGAACCTCCAATGATCTGAAGCAGCTATCAAAAGCAGTGATCAGTGATCTGACTGCAACCCTCCCTCTCCTTGGATCTTAGGAAACTAGGTTTATCTGTTCCTTTCTGGCACTGGCAAGTTTTGCCAAGGGCTGGACCTCAGCGCTGCCTGTTGCAAGAGTGGTGAGTGTGCAATGGTAACTGCCAAGTGGAGAAAGCAATACTCTGGTATTTACTGCAATTCACCGCTCTTTTCTAGATGCTGCACAGTGGTCTACTGGACTTCAGAGTTTCAAAATAGTTACTGTAGACAGTTCTTGACTGTTTAATAGTAATTTTGGTGGAGGGACTGATTCCAGGGTCTTCTTATTCCATCATCTTCACACAATTCCTTGAACAATTGGAATTTGAAAAGTAAAACAATATACTTTACAATTGCACCAAAATATGAAATTTTTAGAAATAAATTCAAAGAATATGACCAGGATCCATATGCAGAAAACTATATAGTAATAATAAAAATGAAATAAGATCTAAATAAATGGCAAAATGCCCCGTGTTCATGGATTGGAAGGTTCAATGTCGTTAAGATGCCAATTCTTCTCAACTCAATCTGTTGATTCAACAGATTCTGAACCCAAACCCCAACAAGGTATTTTGTATATATTTATAAACTGATTCTAAAATTTGTAGAGCAGTGCAAAAATCTAGAATAGCCAACAAAATATTGAAGAAGATCAGGGCTTGAAAACATACACCCTGATTTCAAGATTTACAACACAGGAATAATAAACAAGCAGTATGATAATGGTAAAAAATGAATACCCAGATGGCTGAAACAGAATAAGAGCCCAGAAATAGATTCATGCTAAAGTACTCAATTGATCTTTGCTAAAGAAGCAAAGACAGTTGACTGGATAAAAGTTAGTCTTCAACAAATGTGGTCAGAACAACTGACCATCCACATGCAAATATAGATTAAACAGACTTAGACATGGATATAAAACTTAAACAAAAATTAACTCAAAATAGATCATACCCAAACCAAAATGTAAAATGCAAACTACACAATTTCTTGAAGAAAACATAGGAAAAAATGTATCTGAATTTGGCAATGAGTTTTTAGATACAACATCTGAAAAAGATACATGAAATAAGTTAAAAAGTTAGGCTTTTAAAAAAAAATTCTATACTACAAAAGATACTGGTAAGAGAATCAAAACACAAGCCACCTTGAATAAAAATTTACAAAATACATATCTGATGAAGAACATTCATCAGAAGTTCCATACAAAAAACTTTTAAATTTCAACCATATAAAAACACAAAAAACTCAACCATGAAGCGGGCAAAAGATCTGAACAGACATCCACCAGAGAAGATGGACACATTCATATAAACATATGAAAGATGCTTGATACCTTTTGTTATTAGGGAAATGTACTTTAAAGCAATAATGATATACCGTTATGTAATGCTGCATAGCTATTAAAAGGGTCAAAATCCAAAAAACTGACAATACCAATTGCTGATTAAAATGCAGAGCAATGGAAACTCTAATTCATTGCTGGTAGGAATGCAAAATTTATGGCAACTTTGGAGGACCATTTGGCATTTTACTGCAAAGCTAACTATAGAGTTTGCCCACTTAGCTATTTTTTTAATTTATTTTTTAATTTTTTAAAAGATAATTAGATTACACAAATGTTACACAAAAATGTAGGGATTCCCATATGCCCCGCTCTCCATATCTCCCACACCCTCCCAAATACACAACATCCTTCATTAGTGTGGCACATTCATTGAAACTGATAAACGCATCCTGGAGCATTGCCATTGAACATAGACCATAGTTCACATTGTAGTTTATACTCTCTTCCACACAATTCTGCAGGCTATGGGTATATTTGTAATGGCCTATATCTGTCACTGCAGTGCCATTCAAAATGATTCCCAAGTCCTGAAAAAGCCCCCGCATTACAACTGTCTTTCCCTGCCCCTGCCCCCAAAGCCTCCAGTGGTCACTGCATCCACATCAATGCTTTAATTTCTTCCATTGCTAGAGGCATAACAAGTCTATAGTAGAATACCAGTAAGTCCAATCTAGTCCATAGTTCATTCCCCAATCTTGAGGATTCTGGGATGGTGATGTCCACTCCACCTCCAATTGAGAGGGGGCTTCGATCCCATACAGCCTATGGTTGAGACTCTCTTGCTTGCAGTTGTAGGCTCTCTCATTTCCTTGGTATGGTGATTGTCAATCCTCACCTCCTTGTTAGTTTTCCTGGGTGAGTCCAGTGAACTGGAGAGTAGGTGTTGCAACTCCGCTGAGACTCAGGGCTCATCTGGCACATGGACAGCCCAAAGATTCAAGTCTCTTGGATGTACACCTACCAACTCCAGCACCAAGTATAGATTCAAATAGAAGGGATAGATGAGCCATATGAAGGGAAGCCATAACTGAGTCCAACTCTGTCACTCTCAGGAGCACAAATTCCAAAGTAGGTCCCACTGGCAAGGAACCAATTCTAACTGTCCTGAAAACTTCTCTCCATCTAAAAAAACATGTATGCAATTGTTTATAGCAGCTTTATTCATGATCACCAAAAACTGGAAACAATCAAATTGTCCTTAAATAGGTAAAGTGTAACCAAACTGTAGTATATCAACAGAATGGAAATTGTTCAGTGATAAAAAGAAATAAGCTATCAAACCACTAAAAGACATGTAGGAACTTTAAATGCATATTGCTAAGTGAATAAAGCCAGTCTGAAAAGGCCACATACTCTGATTCCTACTACATGACATTCTGAAAAAGGCAAAATTATTGAGACAGTGAAAAGATCAATGGTTTTCAAGTGTTTAATGGGAGTGGAGAGGTATGAGTAAGTATAGCACAGGATATTTTTAGAGGAGGAAAACATTTCTGTGTGATACTTTAGTGGTTGAGGCATGTTATTTATGCATTTGTCAAAAGCCACAGAAATGTACAACACAAAAAGTGAACCCAATTGTCAATTATGAGCTTTATATAATAATGATGTATCAATATCTGTTCATTGATCATAACATACCACATTAATGTTAAATAATAATAAGGGAAATTGTGTAGGGTTTGAGGAAGAGGAAGTATATGGGAACCTCTCAACTTTCTGGGAAATTTTTCTGTAAGCCTAAACCTACTCTAAAACCAATAATATATTTTTTAAATTGACAAATCTGTAATTGGCTGGAGATATTATGCTTAAAAATGAAGCTGTTTGTTTTGTTTCTATATTTTGGAAATTGATGGAAAATATTAATTGTGAAACATTAAAAGGTGCTTGGGCAACTTTCCTTTGAAAATCACTTTGTATGCCTTTTGAATGTAATTGGTACTCTATGTACCAATTATAAAATTTATTGTAGACCCTTGAATCAAATGTCTCTGGTAATCTTATATTTCATAAGTAAATAGCAATCTGTTGATAAATAGTACTCAAGAAATTTTATTGATGTGACGATGTTCTAAACAGAAAAATCTTGCTATGTGTTCCAATACACAGAGAAAATGAAATAAAGATTTTATATAATTATCTCATTAATTCAGATTGCATTTGTACCCATTGAAAACATTTGTAAATACTAAATTATAGAGTAACAACAGATTAATTAAAGGGTGATCATTTTCAAGGTGAAATAATTCTTCTAAATATAAAATGATTCAAAATCTTGGCATTGATTTAAAGTGTGTTTATTAACTAGTAAATCCTAACAGTAAGACTAAGGTACAAACACTCCTGGAAAATAGTTAGGTGCTACTTACACTTGAAGCTCCAGTAAAATTAAAGATAAATGCAATAAAATTATAGCATAATTTAATGCTAAAAATGAGCTTGTGTTTGCAAAAGTTAATATTAACTTGGGGAATCTCTTAATACTGGGACATAAATAATGGAGCTTTTTTTTCCTAATAATTTTCTACTGGTTCTAGTATGTAGAATCTTCCCTTATTCCTACTCCTTCTCACTTGATAGAATGTTCCTAAATAACAAATGGGTATTGTTTCAGAAATTTTGCTATTTTTACTTAATAGAAGCATTAATTTCATGATAAAATCTCAGTTTTATGTATCTTGAAACTTCACTTTCAAACTTTATTTAAAATATACTTCAATTTATTTATATTTCTAAGAGCTTGAAATGGAATAGGGAAGTCGTCTGGGTTTCATAGACTCCTCCCCCTTTCCCATGTGCTTCCTCTCTTTGGGGGCAGGAAAGAAATAGAGGAGGTAAATCTCCTGAAGTGGACTTCTGCTGTCAGTTCCCTTCTCTGACTAATATTAAGTGATGAGCCCTCTGTTGGCTCTTCTGAAGATATGGGCAGATTCTTATGAGCCAAAAGGAGGCCTCCCTACTTCTGTTCCCTGATAAATATATAAAAAAAGAGCTCTACCTTGACTTCTCACTCCTTGTCTTTCTTTTCTCCAACTCTCAGAAAATGAGATGTACCTCAAATACAATGCTGCTGAGATACCCTAACCTATTTAAGCACTTCTTTTGGAACCTTAACCTGTTTAAGCACTTCTTTTGGAACTGCCAACAAGATGGCTTAAGTCCAACTACTTTGCACCAGGAAAAACTCAACTGATGAAAATTCAGGGTGTCTAGCTGCTGCTGAAAAGTCTGTCCTCATCTTTTTCTCTGCATGGGTTTGAGAAGGTGCTAGAGAGCAATCACACCAGGGGCCAGCCTTTTCCAAGTTTTACAGGGGTTCTCTTGGGATCTCCATCATTTGGCTTTGGAAAACAGAAAGAGGAGAAATAAGCTCTTTTCAAGTACCCTAATTGTTCTAAAGGCCAATATACTTTCTCACTTTTATTCTCCTCCTTCTTCTGATTGTTGTTAAAAACAGTGGTGATGGTAATTAGGTCAAATGTACTGATATTAGTAAACCCTGTGGGTTGTATCAGACCTTGACTGCTAACAGCAGTTCTTATAACTTACATTCCTCAATTTCTAGACTATTGGAACATCATTTTATCCCATAACAACTTTTTCCCTTTCTCTGTCTCATGTGTGTGTCTGTTTCTTTCTCTATCTGAAACATTTTATTTCAGTTATTGTTCCATTAGATCATTAGATCTATAGCTGTAACTTGAATATCTATATCATCTGTGTTTATCTCCCTAGTTATCTGAGCAAACATATATAAAGAGAAAGATACCTCTACTATTTGAAGTCCTTGTGTAACTGTTACGTCTGAATCCTTACTAAGAATTTTAGTGAAAGAAACAACATATGAATCCCCCTTCTCAGGATTTCTAAAATATGGGATAGCTCTTTCTACTTTGATGTCAAACACCTGCTCAATTTCCTATTTGTCATTCATTTTGTTGATGGTTCCCAATGATGAGTTTCCAGCCATATGTTTTATTAATTGTGTATAGGGGACATAGCTCATTTCAGAAAAAGTTTCTGTGGTGCTCACTTCTATATGATTTTACAACATCTTCCAGGAGCAACAATTTTCAGGATTTTCTTTCCAGAACAGTGATGATAAGTTAATTATACTTATTGGTGACAGTCATGGAGTATTCCATATTTATTTGGAATCTCTTACCATTCTAAACAGCATTCAAAACTCTTGTTCAGCATCTGTGAAATCCTTGCCCCTAGTTTCCTAAATATCTTTGTGTTCATTTCTTTAAAAAATAGATAGTTTTTGCATTCTCTTTCTATGCTCAGATTCTAAGGTTGATGTTTCCCAAGTATCTAACATTACTCTTAAGTTCTATATACTCATGTCAATCTGTCCTATGTTTTCAGCTGCCAAATATGTTGTAATGATTCTCAAATTGAAGGTTTAGATCAGACACTTTTATATTCTATGTCCAAATAGTGGTCATGCCATCCAAAAAATTAATTAACAATTAATTAACAATTAACAATTAACACTCACACAATGCTGCAAGAATGGTTCTGCTAAAATGCATATCTAGTTGCTTTAATCATCTTCTTAAAGTTGCTATTCTCAAAATAATATTTGGGTTAAGTTCAATCTCCCAAACTTATTACACTGGGCCCAGAACAAACTTTTTAAATGTGGGGAATATGACTGCTTCAACGAAGTAGCATTCAGGAAATATAATGATTAGATTTTGGTATTGATTGCATCATAAACATGAAAAATTTTACAAATTTTTTTCATTTGTTTGAATTAATGAACATTTCTAATATAAAATTATCTACACATAATGCATTTCAAATGTTTATATTAAATATCAAGCATAACTATTACCCAGGACATATTTTATATGGATAACATGAATAATTGGTTTAACAACTACAGCAATTCTCAGGGCCAATGGAAATTTGCATTAAATTTAAATTTTCAAATATTTAAATATTACGTCAAAATATAAATGAAGTTGCCTTTATATATTTCTAAAACTCCATTTTTTTCTGGAATGGAAAAATAAATGTTGGAAATAAATTCTAATGATTCAAAGTAAAATAAATTTTAATTAATATATATATACATATATGTATATGTGTATATGATGTTAATAATACACCTTCAACTACTTGCATGGATTTTTAAAAGTGAGAAATGGGTTGAGATAAAATTATTTGTGATGTGTGAATCATTTCCTGAACTACATAATTTAATCTTAAATAGTAAGTGCTATATATCCACTCATTTCTCCTTTTATCCGTATCTATTAACTGCCTTAAACAATAATGGCATTAACATTTTAATATATATCACAGAAAAGATAAAGTTTAAGCAAGAACTAATCTTTAGTTCAAAAAACAAGGCATTTACTTTTTCATATTTAGAGATCATATTGGGAAGATTGTAACTGCTTTGTAAAATATAACCTAGAGATCTTTCTGTTAATAAAGATGCAAAAAACAAAAGAAAATTACTTTGATATGCTTGAATAGATATTGCTCTGGATAAATCCTTTGCTATAAGTTATCTCACTATGTCAATTTTCATATAAATTTTATTTTTCCTCACTTGAAAATAGTACTAAGGACATTCATTATCACACTCTTTTTTAATTGTTTGCTGAAATCTAATAAAATTGATAAACATAAAAGAACTGTAAAATGTGAAAATTTCATGCAATGTGAACCATATTTTTGCTATTAACTGACTGAATGATAGCATAGAAACAGCACTTTAGTACAAATACCTTGGCAGCAATACAGAGGATAAACCAAAGAGGATAAATGATGGTGCCAAGAAATTCAAGAAGTCAATCCTTAAGTAATTCATTGAAGAAGGTTGAAAGAGAGAAAAGAGAAAAGAAAAAAAATTGATCTGAGAGATATTGTGGAAGAATTATCCTAAGGAGGTGTTTTTCCTCTAATGGGATGGGATAAAAAAATTGACAAATAATACAACTGAACTGCTCAGCCTGAAAAATCAATTTATTAAAAAATGAGATTTGCAGGAAAGTACATAGGGGAGGAGTATATTTTGAGAAGTTTAGATTCAAAACAAATGAGAAGCTGGAACAACAAAGGAGAGAATAAGAAACCTCTAAAGGCCAAGTAAGTATATGTAGGAGAGGAGTTAAAGGATAGTGTGCTTAAATATAATTTAACACAGTAAAGTTGACAAAGATGAGGATAAAAGAATCAAACCTATACCACAGGAACACACCACTACGGACTTGTCCCACACCCATTAAAACCTTCAAGCCTGGAGACATTAGGCAGCCACTACCCAGGTTGAGCTGTAAATTACAAAGAAAGTGGCAAGATTGCTGTATATGGAGTGACGAATAAAGTTCCTGTTTCTTGACTTTCAGTTTTAAAAAAGTAGGCAGAGGAATGAGGATGATATTACAGAGGGATACTAAGAAATTTGGGGGTTGATCAATCGTGGAGATGGTTTCAGAGGGTATGCAATGCCAAAACATTGAGCTGTGCAGTTTATTGTATACAAATTATAATAAAACTGATTTGTTAAAAAAGTTTTAGTCTCAGCTGTAAGTGTATGATTTTAAGATATGGTATTGCTTTCCCCAGATTATTGCAGGTATCATGGGTCAAAATAGAATCAGAAGATATTGAAATCTGGGCCAGTCTCTATATTTTTATATTATCCTGGGACCAAATGAGATCATAGCTATTGGATATGGAGTTAAGGTCTGACTCCTGGTACTGGTAATAAGTGCTTTTGATTGCCAATTTCTGTGAAAATGTTATTTTTGCACACTCTAATATGATAATGTAATATTTATTGAAGTCTTACTATACACAAGATGTTATCCAAATAACTTGAAATATATAGATTAATTATATTCCTGCTTTCAATTAATTTAGAATAAAGCCATTAATTAAAGTTTTCCTTGCTTTTTTGAAAATAGCAAGGAAGATGTGGAAAAGTAATTTTGTTTTGTTTTGTTTTAAATTACACTAATAGAGTCTTATATTCTCTTGTTTTTTATGTGTTGGTTGCTAGTGACAAAAATCAGTAGTAATAAAATAAATGAAGTTGAAAAAAATTGCATCAGTGATGATTTAATCTTAAAATGTGTAGAAATGGAAAATGTACAGTAGATTTTCAGAATATTATTTCATTATAAACTGCATGATCTCATTCCCACTTTGTGAGCAGAGCAGCTACAGTCTCAAGGCTCTTGGTATCTCAATGTCATTTCCTGTACTGTATTATTTACTGACACAAGATCCCTGTGAAGCAAGGATGAAATGAAAATTTAAGAGATGTTGAGCTTTGTAGCTTTTTCCAATGAATGTCAATTGGAGAAACACCAATGTTGAGGCTCTTTGTGCTGAATTCCTGGGGACATGGGCAATAAATTACTCTAATTGAATACAAGTTTTTATTTTGCTATTGCACATTGTTTCTGAGACTTACAATTTATTTAGAAGGCTTTTATATAAGGTAATCGATATAACCACCAAATTTGAATTACTAGTTATACTTACATCCTTCTTGTAAATTTTTGTTTTAATTTTTTATGAAAAGAATTAAACATTAAAATGAGAAAGCAATTCATCACATGCAGACCCATACTGCAAGAAATATTAAAGAAAGTTCTTCATACTGAAGGGAAATGTCACCAGAATTAACTTAGATCAACAGGAAGAAATAAAAGAACTGGAAATGTTAAGTATTTGAATAAGTACAGAGAATATAATTTTCATTCTCTTAAGATGTTGTAAGGACAACTGACGATAGAATAAATTATACTACTATATCATGGGGATATAATAAATATAAATGTAAAATATATGACAATAATAGCACAAAGAATAGGGGTTAAAGGAATTATACTATTGCTATGTGCTTAATTCTTTTGGGTTTGATTTTTCTGAAAATGGATTAATTTCATCTTCATTATTTCAAGAATATTTTCACGTGACAAAGAATTTGGTTTGACAGTGTGAATGTTACTAGCCCTTTATAGATGTCATTCTTTTGCTTTCTGACCCTCCATTACCTTCTTGGGAAATCGGTCAAACTTTTGTACCACTGTCTGTATATATATAATGTGTCCTTTCTGTCTGCATTCAACATTTTCTTTTTAACTTTGATTTTCTTGCTTTAACCCTAAGTTAGCTAGATGTGATGCTATTGGGCTTGATCCAACTTTGGGGTCATTGATATTCTTGGATCTGTAAGTTAAGGTGTCTTTATTTTTTATTTCAAACTTAAGAATTTTCTAATCATTATTTCTTCAACTATTTGTGCTGCACCATTCTCACTTTACTCTTTTTCTGATATTATAATTGCATGTATTTTGCATCACTTGTCATTGTCTCACTGGTCACATGGCTTTGTTTATAGTTTAATATTTTTTGTCCTTGTTAAAGTCCCTACATGCAAATTCCTAAACACGGGTTATATCATGGTTTGTTTCACTAGTTTGCTGTTCTACTTATTTGTCAAATTTTCTTGCTTCTTTCCTTCTTTATATGTTCATTTATCATATTATTATTATTATTATTATTAGGTACTGAGGCTGGGGATTGAACCCATGATCTCGTATGTGGGAAGCTGGTGCTCAACCACTTAGCCACATAGGCTCCCCTGAGTTGGTTTTTTTCATTTATTTGCTTGTTGTTTCATTTTTTGTCTTTAGGCACCAGGAACCGAACCTGGGACCTCCCACGTGGGAAGCAGGCACTCAACCACTTAAGCCATATCTGCTCCATTAGTATATTATTTTTAAAAGGGGTGTCTTGATATCCACCATAGCTAATGTATAAAAATAATATAGATTGCTAACAAAATCTTGGAAGAATCATATTCCTTTAAAAATGTTGCAATAGGACATTGCAGAAATAGTAATAGAATTTTCTTACAGATTCTGAATCTATGAAGAAATTACACAAAATATAGAAGAATTTATAATTGCATTTTTGTGATATTGCATATAAACACTGAAGACCATATTTCTCTGAATAAAGAGGAAGAAACTGTTGGTAAAGGGAGATTTAAGTTGAAGTATAATTATTCAGTGATACTTTTTCAATGATTTCCTCCAGGTGTTAGGAGACACACATACAGCTCTCACTAACATCTGTGTTGCTTGCTTTACTATATATATATTTATATATTCTTAAAATTCAAGGTCCAAAATCATGCACAATTTGCAAAAAAAAAGAGGAAATCTCATTATATCATGAAGCTATTCTATGGCTTCTTATAAATTGCTACCAAAGGATATATTTAGTGGATGTAAGTCTGGGGAGCAAAAATAATCAGGGAAAGACATATATTGTATATTGATTGAGAGAAGACATTCAGAATTTATAATTTGTAGATAATATTTTAAATATCTTTAAAATAAACTTGCTATTAATCTAAATACAAAAGCATTCAAACTAATATTTCCCATGAAAAAGTTAATGGGTGTGGCATTATTGTGGTTTGAATAGAAGTTAAAACATAGTAATAGGATCACATTATTAGAAAGTAATAGTAGCATTTCATTCAAATATCATAATCAATATAAATGAACCATTAATGTAGAATTTAAATTGAAGCTTTAAAAAAATCATATCTTGATATGATCATGTAAATTGAAATTAATAAATATCTTTTCTATCTGATTTTAATAATTATACAAATAACTATGAGACAGTTTTGAGTATAAAACCTGAATTAATACAAAAATTCAGCATGTAATACTGTAATATATAATTGCATATATTGTAACAAGCAAAGATGTATAGTAATATATCAGAAATGTACAAAGTTAATCACTTAATATTAAGGCAGAAACTTAATTGAAAGACTGAATTTTCATCAAGACCAAAATGCTAGGACATATGTGCTCTATTCATCCTAAAAAGAAAATAATATTTTACTTTCTGCTTTTTTATAGTGTTATCAACCAAACACTATAAAAATAATTTTCAATAACCATATTATCTATAATTAGCCAAAATTCAGACGTTCAATTATAAATGTTTGTTTCATTTTTCTATCATGTTTAATGCCCTTAATGCTTTGAAGATGTCTGTAAAATATCAATTTAAACAATAACCTTAATTATGAACATTACTTTAAAAATTATTGAGCATTTCAGTTTATTAGCTTACATTATATACAAATGACTAGGAAAATGATTAGCTGGAATTTAATCAGTAAAAGTTGGGGAAGAAAGGCACCCATAGTAATATTTTATGGCAATGAAGTTGTTTGTTGTACAAGTGAAAGTTGAAAGGACTAGTAGAGAATAAACATTTATAAGATCAAGTATAATCACCAAGATTTTCTCTCAGTGATTTTTTTCTTTTGGAAAAATGTGCAACAAAAATGAAAATATAATTTTATTGATGTAAGCATTGTTTGTGTGTATGTGTGTGTTTATGCATGTATATATTTAATCAGAATGTTGTTTTGTGGAAGGAATTGATGATGTTTTACACAGAGACACTGAGAATAACCATCAAAATTAGCTTGATTTAATAATTGGTTAATTAATTTCAAAACTTATGGTTTTGAGTAGGTGGGAATATCTACCTAATATTTTAAATTCAAGAGTCATATCTAACCACTCAGGATAATTTGGGATAAAACAGTCTGCTATATATTTTACTTAAAATTAAATATAATCCAGTGAGGCAGAAATTTCTCTTTTCAGTATAATTTATCTTGTATAATAATCTAAATTAGTACTATGAACAATGTTTCTAAAGGTAACAGATTTTATACCTATGTAAGGTAGATGAAAACAATTCTGAGCTTTTATTGGTATCAAATTTACAATTAAAATTGATCAATAAAATTTAATCAATGTAACTGGGTTCCACATTGGTAATTAGGGTTTCCAAAATTAGGATTTCTGCTCTGATTCTTTAAAAAAACATACATGGAACATTTCTCTCATTTTGTCACCTACATCACAAAATATCTCCAAATTTTATGTTAAACTGTTGGTGGAGTGAGTCGCAAAATGGCATGTTATGGGAGCACAGGCTCAGGCACAACAGAAACTTTCAACAAATGACCACTTTATTATTTATACAGCACAGAGGGTCCAAAAGAAATTGGGAATAAATCCCATCGTTGTTGGTCTCCCAGAAAGGCCAACTGCTCAGGTAAAGGTCAGAAGATGGCAGCTCTGCACACCCCACTTCATTTCACATCAGCGATGAGAGACGTATGTGCAGTTTAGTGTGGAGTATTTATCTGTCATGAGGAATGGGGGCCTGCTGCTGAGAATTCCTGCCCTAACAAGCATCTGGGGTTGCCTATTCCCGGTTTCTGGGTTTAAAGTCTGGTTGGGCATTTTTATTAGCCCTAATGTTTCCCCTAGATTGTGGAATGGAAACACAATGAAACATCTACACACAATAGAAAAGGAGGTGGGGGCAGGGTAGGTGAGGTCTAGGAGATGGCCACTGAGCATGTCTGACTTCCCTAGTAGAGTTTCATTTTCCCAAATACTGATGCCTATCATAGAATATTGAGAGAAATAGAAACTCTTCCATGTTTTAGCTTTCAAACACCAGAAATCTCCAGTTATTAGAAACTCCAGCAAATAAAAATAGCTCTTTAAATCAAATGAGTCCATTAAATATTAATTTCATTCATTAATTAATACATTAAAAATTATTGATTACCTCTTCCATGTACTTTCTATTTGCTAGGTGTGCAGCAATGAAAAAAAAGTAAGACCCATACATCGGCAATCATTCAGCTTATGTAAAATTTATCATATACTTGCAGGAAGTGATAAGAGTTATGAATAAAGATAAGCCAAAATGATGAAAGGAGAATAATATGGAAGTACCTAGAAAAAAGGAGGTTAAGGTTTTAGTCTTACTTTTCTTTACTAGTTATTGTCTATTATAGTCTTTAATTTTTTAGTTAATCTTTAAGAAACATAAATTATTAAAGCCAATATGGTGTTGAGTCTTATTTAGTTTTGATATATATAAAAATAATATCACTGGTATTAAAATATTGTATAAATATCCCAGAATAGCAAATAATTCCTTGCTGTAGGTCACATAGTATCAGATCTCCCCGTAGAGGAGCTGGAGACAAAGGTCAACCATGCAGATAGTGTATTAGGGTTCTTCAGGGGAACAGAACTGACAGGATGTATATATAATATAATATACATATATATTATGTATATATAATTATGTAAATATTATGAGATTTATTATAGGAATTGGCTTACACTACTGTGGAGATTGGCAAGTCTGAATTCTATAGAGCAGGTAGAAGCAGGAATCTCTGCTGAAGGTTTTAATGAATTCCCGGGAGAAGTTGGATGGCTGAAGTAGAGATGGGAATTCTCCCTCCTGGCTACTGAAATCAAAAGTTCTCCTTTTAAGGTCTTCAAATTATTGGATGAGACTTCTCTCATTGTGAATGCAATCTCCTTTGTTGATTGTAGATGTAATTAGCCATAAATGCAATCAGCTGTTGATGTAAATCCATGAAATATCTTTACAGAAGTGAAAAGTATATCTTCGAAACCAATGATTTTGGAGGTGGTATTGGTAAAAGTTTCAGTTAACAAAGAGACTGATAAAATGCAAAAAGTAATTTATTTGATCTTGAATAATAATGAGTTTTCAGCAGCAGCAAATTCTAATAAATATTAGATGAATGTTCATCTAATCCAAATATAAAAGGAAAAATATTAACTTTTTCCAAAAAAAACACTATTCTAATTTTAACTCATCACTTACATTATTGATACTTGATCATACAATCAATATGAAAGCTAGATTCAAGAGTTTTAAACTGAAATCTTCTCCCTAAAGAAAAAAAATATATAGAAAAATAATTACTTGGAGTATGGGGCATATTAATTAAAGATAATATACATTAACAGAGTTGTAGAAGACAAAAGCAAAATGAAGTGGTAACTGCTGAATTTCTTGCAAAATCATCTAGACCCATTAAATATTCAACCACTTAAGACTGAATATAGCACTAATTGCTTTTACTCTAGGTAACAAGGCTTTTTAATTTTCTTAGGTGGTGTTTTCCAGGAAATAGACTCTCATACCGAGATTTGGTTGCAGTGAGTTAATGATGAGTGTCCTCAGAAACAATACCCAGAAGGGAATGCAGAAGGAATGAGTAGAGCATGAAGTTGAGCTGAGTCAGTTGCTGTAGAGGCTTAGCCATTCTGGTATGCTTGAGAAATGCCTGATTTGATTACTAAAAGTTTCATTTCCTAGGAAAACATTGCATGTTGGCCAAACGTGCACAGGCTCAGCCAAATCTACATGGAGTTCTCATAGTGGGATGGACCATCAAAAATATTCTGATTTAGATGTCATGAGGCAAATGGATGGAACTGTCTTGCTTGCAGTTGAAGAAACTCTCTGCTTCTTGGGTTGGATGTTGTCCATCATCATCCTTTTGTTAGTTGTCTTGAATGAGTCTGATGAACTGGAGAGTAGGTATTGCCTGCAACTCTGTTGACATTCAAGGCTCACCTGGCATATAAACAGCTGGAAGATGTAAGTCTTTGGGAGCATATATTTAATGAGTATAGTGCTAATTCTAAGTTCAATTAAATGGGATAGAAAAACCATGTGTAGGAAAATTATAAATGAGTCTAACTCTGATACATTGGGGGAGACGGGTTATCTTATATTCCAAGGTAAGGCCCACTGATGGGGTGCCAATTTTCTGGCATTGTCTACCCTGCTTATAGTGTCTAGATGTTTCTAGAGCCCCCAGGAGCACCCCTATTTGAGGCACTGTTTACTGTGGCAGACAGTGAGATCCTCCTGAGATGTGCATAAGCATAAACTCTGGAATGACCTCCCGACTCCTTTTGAAATCTCTTAGCCATAAAAACTCATTTGCATTTAATGTTTTCCCCTTTTGCTCTAGGTCTTTCTCCAAATGCATTGTTAGTTGGTGCTTGATATTAATCCCTCAGTGCCAGGGAGGCTCATCCCTGGGAATCATGGCTCACATCAGGGCGAAGGCAATGAATTTATAACCTGAGTTTAGCTTAAGGAGAGGCTGCATTTGAGCAACAAGGAGGCAGGCAGGCAAGTTTCAATTTCACAAGGGTCATAAGTACAAGCATCAATATCAAGGGCCTTGCACATGGGTCCACCCTCTTTTGCTAGGCACTGCCCATATCCTCCAATGATTCTCATCACTTTATGAGAGAATGTAGCAGGAAGTGCCAGTACGCAAATTCAATATCCCACTAAGACACACTCCATGACCACATAAACACACCCACACTCCATAGAGGCATGCCCCAGGTACCCCGAACACCCATCCCTCCACCATCAACACCCTGGACCAGTGACCCTTCCCAGTGACCCTGATCCCAGAGAAGCTGAAACTTCTCTGCAACCGAAAACCTCCCTCTCAATTGGAAGCAGAGTTGGACATCACCATCCCCAAATCCTCAAAATAGAGGAATGAACAAACATAAGGGAGGAATGCAACTATGGACTAAAGTACACTTATTATTCTAGTAATGAAAGAATTTGTAATATTGGTATAAAAACAGTGGTCACCAAGGGTTCTGAGGGGAATTGAGGGAACAATATGTGTAACATGGGACATATTTGAGACATTGATATTTTTCTGCATGATATTACAATGACACATACCAGCCATTATTGTCAAAACCTATAAAATTGTGCATTGCAAAGTGTAAAACTAAATGTAAACTATAGACCATAGTTAGTACCAATGCTTCAACATGTTTTCATCAATTGTAACAAATGTACTACAGTAATGTAATATGTTGTTAATGGAGGAAAGTGGGGGAGGAAAGGGCATGGGGTATATGGGAATATCCTATATTTTCAATGTAGCATTTATGTAATCTAAAGTTCTTTTAAAAACAAAAAGTAAAAATTATTTGAAAAATTGTTCTGATTTGTGGTTAGGGAAACATGATACACACCAACTTGCCATTGAATGCAAACTGCCTCTTGGGAAGGGGCATAACTTTGGGGAAGAGGCTTCGCTTCTGCTGAGGGCAAGCCCGTTGTGTCACTAACAATTGAAATTCAACGTGATTATTAATGACGTCGCAAAAGCCTCTACCAAACGTGTTTTTCCCCCTTAATTTGAAAAACAGTATATCCCATTCTTCTCTCACCATTTTACAAATTTCACAAACTCCTATAAATTTTATCTTCTAGTTGTCTTTCTAATCCTTGCCATTTTACTTTTCATTATTTTTAAATGTATGGTACTGTATCCCTTGGAATCCGAATTCTAAACTTGAGCATTTTGTCATAATTTTCAATTCCTCTTATGAATTCCATAAAACTTGAAATATAATAGAGTTGTGGGATAACATCTCTTGGGGATTAATTTGCATGTATATATGATCCAAACTGCTCACTAAATTATATCCATTTTACTCCAATAGAATCTTCCATTCACCAGTAAGTCTGAGTCTGTGGGAACGGA
>JAQZBX010033145.1:0-25520 GCA_029593785.1 Cabassous unicinctus | reverse complement strand
AAGCCGACGCTCAACCACTGAGCCACCTGAGCTTCCCTGAGTTGGTTTTTTGTTTGTTTGCTTTTTTAGGAGGCACCAGGAACTGAACCCGGAATCTCCCAATTGAGAAGCAGGTGCTCAACCATTTGAGCCACATCCACTCCCCTTCTACCATTTTTAAGTTGTATTTTCTTGATTTGGCATTCACCCAGTTCCTGCTACCGTTGAACTCATTTCTGTAACTCAGAGGAATATACAGTTCTGCCAATTTTTGCTAATTTTTCCAAGATTTTTAGGGGAATGGAAACTTGTAGCATCTCATGCCACCATCTTGTTCCTATTTGTTCTTAATGCATTGATCCTTGAAAATTTAGAATTGTCAGTGGGCTGGGGAATAAAAAATGAACTTTGAAATTATGTAAATTAAGGTTGCAATCTGGCATGTATGAGCTACATGATCATGGGAAATTCCCTCCACTCCATTGGGTTGCAGTTTGCTCATATACGTGGGTATAAGAGCACCTTTCTTATATAGGTTTTATATGAATTAAATAAATTATTGAATGTGTTAAACCATACCAGGAACTCAATAAGTATCAGACTACTTTTTACTTTGCCTTAATTGTTCCATAAGTTTACAAAAAATCTAAGCAAAACTTACTTAGAATTCAAGTAGTACATAATCATTAGTAATCACTAATAGGTTATCTTTATTAGTCATAGTTTATAAAAATACATTATTATAAAATTACCAAATCATCTACATTGGTTTCTTAATCCTTTTCTGATTCACAAATGCCACTGAATATTTGATATTTACTCCAAGCCCTCTAGAGAGAACACATCCACAAAATTTTCATGCAGTTTGAGGGTTCACACATGCCCTAAAGCCCATCCAAGGGTCTCTGGTTTTAAAATGCCTAGATTATGGGATCATTTGGATTTTATTAAATGTAAGGCAAGCATTTCAATATTTCCATGTCATAGCAAAAAAACATTAGTATTTATAAGCCTACATACTCAAGGAGAAGTGTTTGATTTGTTCGTGAAAATGTAGCTCTCCAAGCTGAGATGGTGATTACTGACAAAGGCAAAATGACAGAGGCTTCCTCAGTTCCATGACCTCTGCTTCCTCCATGCCCAGAGCTCTCTAAAGAGCTTAGCATGACAGGCAATCACTTCATTTTCTGACTTGTAATTACCACTATTTCTAAACCGTTACTGCTTTTCCAGAGGCCTGGGTTGCCATTCTCCTCTCTCCACTTAGAGCTGATGCTGACATTTTCTCAGGCCTATCTGTGCAAGGTTTGCTCCCTGATGACCTTTGCATTCTTCCCTAAAGATATACATTTCATGCTGCAGATCTTGTCTTATTGAGGAAACAATTTAAAAATAGGTGTTCCCCCCATAGATTTTAAATATAAATTTTCAAACTTAAAAATATAATACACTTATAAATATAGATATACAAATAACATATGTACAAATGAAATATATATCACATTGCAATGATAGATACAGGCCATTATATATCATGCCATAACCTATGCAATTGAGTGGGAGAGAGTGTAAACTGCAATGTAAACTATAGTCCATGCTTAGTGGCAATGCTCCAAAATGTGTTCATCAATTGCAATGAATGTACCACACTAATGAAAGAAGTTGTTAATGTGGGGAAAAGTGGGAGGTGTGGGGAGTGGGGCATATGGGAATCCCTTATATTTTTTTAAGTAGCATTTTATGTAATCTAAGTATCTTTTAAAAATAAATTAAAACAAAACAAAACAAAACAAACAAACAATAATATATATATACAGATTTCAAGACTCCCTTTGTATAAGAGATAGATTAGGGTGTAGTAAAACAAATGTGTAATTCATGTTCTACTTCCAACAATTGAGTGATTTCAGGAAAATCATTTATATCCTTCACCCTCAGTTTGCTCATCACTACACTGGGGAAATACACTTATTTCAAACATCTATTGAGAGGACTAAGTGAGCAGTCTGCAAATATAGACTTGGGTTTATCACTCAGGAGAAAGATATTTCAAATTTCTTTATTTCTCAAAATAAAAATAAATCTTGGGAGCCAGTGCAGCTCAATGGTTGAGCACCAGCTTCCGACATACGAGGTCCCTGGTTCAATCCCCGGCCCTGGTACCTCCAAAAATATATATAAAAAATATAAATAAATCCTCCAGCTGGTGTCAAATTATGCAATCCACATAAAGAATTCCAATAGCTTCTTGTATAACTTCAATCAATTTTTCAAAGATTTCCTGGCCTGTTTGGTGCCAAGGAAAAACGATTTACAATGTTTGATGCCATTTTAGCTGCTCCTTCTGCTGTCCACTCTGGCTTTAGCAGTTCTGTAGATTTCTGCCATGGAAATCAAGAGAGGCTCTCCAAAGAGACTTCTGTTCTACTGAGTAGAGACTCACTCTCTGAAGCCTTGTCCCTGCTCTCAAGGAGACAATACTTAGTATCCATACATTTTAAAAATCCACAGAAATCCGCCATCAAGCATGAGCCAGTTTCTCCCATAGTAGAAATAAAACAAAACTCCTTGTCCCTACCCGCCCCCTCCATCATCAGTTATGGAGAATCTAAGCTCTCCTTCTATATCTTCAACCCTAAAAATGCTCTTCTCCATCCTTAGGAACCACCCAGCTTTATCAAATCTAGAAAGCAAAATCCTTTTATTATCCTCATAGAAAAAAAGAAGCCCAGAATAATGTCTATACTTTTTTAAAATTCTCTAGACTGTGCTGTTGCATGGAGAATGTAACTAACATCGGTATATCAATAGTTTATCCTTTCATTTATGTAAGGGCGTGGTCACATAATTGGAATTCAATAAATCTTAGGCTCCATTTCTTAGAAGGATGTTTTAAGGGAGCTGTGAAAGCAAAAGGCTTTTGATTGCAAGGTTTTCAAAAGGATGGAACAAAGTGTGAAAAATCACTCAAAACGATGACTATTTTATCTAGTTAACATTCTTTTAAAAAATAAATCGATAGCCTATTATTGTTAGAATTATAAGCACGTTTGATCTAGTACACATAACAAAGAGGAAGAAAGGCATTTGCCATTACAGCATTCCTTCTTTTTCTGTCTGAAAAAGTTGTCTAAAGTCAGACAACTAATTGCTAACTTTTTTATTTTAAAGACAAGATTCACCGTGTATGAAAGGCAATTATATAAACTAAACAAAATGATGCTTTCTATTCTTTGATACACAGACTTGTAATCATAAATTGAGTACTTAGTATTTTCTCAAAACTTTACAAGGGTTGTATAATTTAATACCACACAAATTATTACGAAGTAAGGAAATCATCATTCCTGTTTTATGGATGGGAAATTGGATAGAGAATTAAATTGCTAAGAAAGTTAGCTCATTTATGATCACAGAAAAAAAGAACTGGTAGATCAGAGACTGAAATTCTGATGTTTTTAATATCAAAAGCCAAAAAACTTAGAGATTAGAGTTGTTGTTTTTTTAAACAAAATATATATTGTGGCTTGATGTTAAAAATCTAATGCAATTCCATTTTAAACATTTCATAGTAATTCCAATATTGTGGTTTACACACAATAAAATATCTTTTTATTATGTGAAATTTGGTATTAATATAGGTGTTTGCTTTTTTCATTTTTATCTCAAAATCCAAAGTCTAATAATATAACAAGATAGATAGATATAGAATAACTACCTTTGTAGAAGATAATTATTTTAGCCTGGCATCCTTTAAACTTGTCCTATTAAAGAAAGCACTATATTCACCACCTTCAAAACAAATAGAATAAAAACATATCCAGAATGGTGGATTGTTTTCTTTCCCATTGTGAATATAGCAATTTCCTGACAAATTCTTATATATTGGGGCAATATCCCAGAAAGGGCTTAATAGTTATTTAAATTTCTAATGTCCACTTGAAAGAGATTTGTGAGATGGAATAAGAGTGAACTTACCTCTAGGCTTTTTCAATAGGGTTTTGGGGGAAAGTTTTCCTTTTGTATTTATATACTTCAATATAATAAATAGCTTCTACTATCACAGAAACTTCTCCATTCACTCCCCTCCTCTTTTGTTTTTGTGTATTATGAAATGTGATCAAGAAAGATTAGAAAAAAACAAATAAAGGTACTGTATGCATATAGAGACATGATCCTTAGCATGAACGATGGATTGGGGACTGAATAAGACCATGCTAAATGATGGCAGTAAAACCAAGTATTTTAGTGTAATTTTATTTTGGGAATTAACAGATTGTTTTAGTGTTGGTGGAAGAAATTGTAGTTTAACAGATCTCTAGATTCCCTTGACAAGCTTAGTCAGTGATATTCACTCAGCTTGAAGAGAAATGGGAATTTAGATTTGTTGGGCATCAGGCATTTAAAACTTTCATAATCCACATGAACCAGTGAGATGGATGTTATTATACATTTCTAGAGATGAAAAATTATGTCCTAAAAAGTCACACGGTTAATTCCAATGTCTTTCACGTTCCCAAAACAAGTTCTTGTCATTGTATCATATAAATAAGTTTAGATTTTTAATGAGAAATAGAAAAGTAAATATAACTCTTTTTTTCTAATGAAACCCACAATTATTTTAAAAGAATCAGTTCTGAGTATTGAAACAGTTTGCTTGTAATTTATTGTGCTGTTTGATAAGAATATGGCAAGAAAATGCAGTGAGAAAATATATACTTAGCTTTAAAGTTTTTTGTCCTTTTAATCTCAAAAGTAGAACACATAGCAATACAAAGGCAAACAGTTTAAATAGTTACAAAATGAAACGCAAATATAGCCCTTAGGTTTTCCTCTCTCCTTCCACATACTCACATTTCAGTGGTAACCATTGGTCAGTTTTCCTGTTTTTGCCTCTTCTGATGATGACACCATAAACTATAACTCCAAAATGAAAGAATTGGGCTGTCGATACCTGAACCAGCTAATCAACCTAAATATCTCTAAAAATGGGTAACCAGACAGTGTGTGCCTCCCGATGTGGTGCAATAGGGAGGACACAGCAACAGCCAGGAAATTGAACCAAGTCTTTAGAGCTAATGTCCAATGTAGGGAATATAGTGATAAATGGACAAGTTAAAATATACCAGCAAGAACCCAACATAACTGAATGAAGGATGTTCTAAAAAACAACTGACTCAATTTCTTCAAAGAGTAAATTCATTAAAGAAAGGTGTTGGGCCTGGATGAACTCCACGTTAAAATAGGATTAAGATATACAACACTGACCTTCATGCAGGATCCCTGTTTGGTTCCTGATTCAAACAAATCAACGGTTTAAAATCACTTTTGAGACATTCAGGAAAATTAAAGTTGACCTGGGTATTTGATGATTCCAAAGAATTATTGATATTATTATTATTAGGTCTGTTAATATCTGTGATTATATATGATGATAATTTTTATGGATTCATACAGAAATATGTAGGGGTGATATGATACAGTGTTGGGTTTGCTTAAAAAACATCAACAAACAAACAAAAGGAAGATTAGGTGAAGCATGAATGGTAAAACCTTGCTCATTTGAATCTGTTTTTTTCTATGTACATATATATCTGTATTTTGTATGCATATATATACATATATATTTGAATTTTGTGTAAATTTTTAAAAATTCTCGTAATAGTTCTGAAATGTATTGTTTAATAATTCAGTGAAAAGAAAATGTGAAGGGAAGACTATTTGAATTGTAATCAGTCAAGTGCCTGACATTTAAGTTTATTCACTTCAATTACTTAAAAATTGAATTAATTATTTTGCATATTACCAAAAGGTTCTGTTATGTTTTCTCCCTTGGAAGTTGCAATTTATCATTTAATTTTATTTTTTATTAACATTCTCAATAGGAAACTAGACATAGCAGGTAAAAAAACAACAACTTAATTTTGGAATTTTATAGTGTTCAATGGGTGCTAAATAATTAGTAATTGCTGATGATAAAGAATTAAATAACTTACATAGTAAAATATTTTGCAGACCAAGTGTCATGTAAGTGTCATAAATTTGTCAGAAAATGGCCCGAGAAATGATTGCAAATTGAAAGCAGATTCGGCATGACTGTAATTTGTTTGCTCAGTGCAATTTATTTGCTTGCTTGATCACAAGCTGCTTATACAACCAATACACAAGAAGCAGGTCAAGGGCACCCAGCATAGTTAAAAGTGCAGGATACCAGAGTCTCTAAAGTCCATCCTTGTCTCTAAAGTGCAAGGGCCTACAAGAGGCAGGTGGGAACCTTTAACAAGAGGTCTTGGGAGCCAGTCCAGTGCAGCATCAGTGGATGGTCTGAAGCTACTGGCAGAAGGGCCTTGGTCGTGGTGTGGCGAGGATGGCAGCAAGCCTTGCAGCATGGCACGGCATTGGATCCAGGGGTCAGAGTGACCCAGTGTCATTCTGCCTCTACCTGATGCTCACCGAAGTGTTATCTGCACTGGGATTTTATGCATCCGAGTTCTACTCATCGAGACTCTTGGAAAGGGAGTGTCCCTCTCGTAGGCATCAAGCCAGCCCTCAGTGTACCCTCACATATGAGTGTCTGGTTATCACTTGTTATAAAAACGCTTTTTTATTTTTCAATTTGTTTATGTTCTAATTGTGTTCAACAGGTTTACAATGTTTTAGGGATTCAAGATCATTAATATTATTTTAATGCACAGCACTAAGAAACAATTTCCAATAAAAATATTATGAATAAATGGGAATTTATTTTATTTATCCTATTTCTACATCAAATTGTTATTTCATGAAAAACAACTGAAATAAGCACATGTAAGCAATAATAATGAAATTTTACTTCATATGGTGAGTACGGGACTTCAGTTATCTTAGAGATTTAAAAAATGAGTGGTTAAAACAAAAGCAAATATACTTTTTAAATCCAAATGTAGAAACTTTAAGCATTTATGAAAATAAATTTAAACTTTAAAATGAAAATGTTATAGTTTAAGCTAGTATAAGGTGTGCTTAGACCATACCGAATTTAATATTCACAATTCTTATACAAGTATATAGATGTGAAATACTTCCATTTAATTAGAATGGCTTTATTCTCTTAACAATTGGTACTTGCCATATCCTGAAGGATATTCATTTTTTATGACGGGAAAGCATATTAAATTCTAATGGGGCCTATAACTAGCACATTATTTTAAGTCCAAATCTGTTATTTAAAGAGAGAAAAAATGTTGTTGTTTTACTATATTTTACTTGTGTGGCTGTTTAAGAAAGTAACAGAGGCTTTTGTAGTTGGTATCCATTTTCCATAATGAAGAGATTTGTGGGAATTATTTATCAAAAATCATTTACATTTATTTTTAAAAATCTAATTATTTTTTCAATTTTCCACTTCTCTCTTTGTGAAACCCAAATGAATTATTCCTTCATTACCATGAGCTAAATTGTCTATTTTAAATTCTACAGACTTATGTACTCAGTAGGTGTTAAATAATTAGTAATTGCTGATAATAAAGAATTAAACAATTTACATAGGTAATCATCATCTTATATTTATCCTATATCAGGGAGGAATTGTTTTCAAACTTTGGCATAAAATTAATCATTCACTTCTAGAAAATGGAAAGGTATGTATTTAAACACTCATGCATTTGTATATTAATGCTATAAATATTTATTACAAAATTACAATATGCCTAGTGCCAGAGAAATACAACGGTACAAATAATACTCATTAAAAGGGAACACTCATGTATCAACCAGAACCCAAATTCTTCCACAGGATACCATTGAGTTTCCTTAGTAATTTTATTTTTAATGTTTTCCTCCTTCTGCTCTACACCCAAGAAAAAATAAACTACTTACTATAGCCCTGCATAATTTATAATTTCTTGCCCTATATTTTTGCTCACACTGTTTTCTCTGTTTGGGAAGGCCTATCTATCTCTCAAAGGTGGGTTCAAAGCCATCTTTTGAAGACTAACTCAATTACACCTTCAGGCATGGATATATTCTGTTTTAAAATATTTGGAGAAATTTGATAGCACATATTCTCCTCGTGAATGTGCAGCTTTGTATTGGGGCTATTTCTACATGTTCCTTACCTTTGTGCTAGAAAGCAACTAACCAGAGACAAGGTCATACATATGTATATGCACTGCAAAGACCTGAGCCTGCAGAGAAGAGAGAAAAGTCCAGATATCTGAGGAAGTGTGGGTCTACATTACAATAAGTGCTCCTGGAAGTATGAGCCTCAGATAGGAAAAGGCAAGGAGATATTTTCTAAATTATCAAAGAAATATTGCATATGATTAAATGTAGTTTTCATTATATACCTGTTGTGAGGTTATGACTTTGTTGAAAACTATTAGTTTATATAAATAAATGCTAATAAAAATTACGCTTATCAAAATGTCAATTATATTCACATGTCTTGTTAACAGGGACCTAGTTTTACTACATTTGGTTAGAATAATTGCTTTAAAAAATATATATATATATATAAATAAATAAAAAAAATATATAATAGAAGTCTATTTCACAGGTTACTACTGGGTTATTATAAATTACTTCACAAATGTACTCTGCTGTATAAGAGCTAATTAAAAAATACAGTAAATAATATAACACTGACACATTCTGATGGTTTTATTCTTTATGATAAAGTTCACTTGGATTTGTATAGATTGGTCAGCTTGGTTTCTGTCACTATAGTAATGTGACCCAAATTTATTTTCTCAGCTGGTATGAAATGACAAGCAATTAGCTCCCATCATTCGTTACAGACACGCAGGGAGAAAGCTACAGTGCAATTTTAGGGGCAGGCAGTGACTGGAAGGGTTAGTTTGTGCTCACCCAGGAAAAGAGCATCACCTGGCAGGATGTCAGGTTTCACAGAAAGAAACTTGCCCCAAAGCCATAAGTTTTATGTAGTCATGTGTGTTTCTTATTATCACATGAGGGACTTCAAAAGCTGACTCGTCTGTAAGTGAGAGAGAGTGCCCAGAAAATGTGATGTGCAGTGGTTTAGACTTTAAAATCAGTAGGTCCAATGAAATGGCTACATCTCTCCTTTTAGCGAAATATATAAAATATAAGTGAAATTTTTTAGCTACTTTGAGAGTATCGATTGGGAAACTCTATTTTTCCATAAATTATTTTTTATTATAAACGGCAACAGTGACATCCAGTGTTTAGTAAAATTAATGGCAGGTTTTCCCCAAGGACAGCTAAGAGCTCTAATGTTTTTGAATGAAGATATCTCTGTATCTTTATGTAGTAACATATACACAGAAACATGCTAATTGTCTAAATCGGCCTTACTAATTTGGAAGCATTTATTGTCAGCATCAACTAGTAGGTAGGTGTGCAGATGCCCCTAGCTAAGTTGGTATTCATTATTAAAACTTTCCTGTCCCGTAGTGTGGGACTATTAGTCTTCTCACTGGTTTTGCTAATGAGATATGCTGAATTAAGTGGCCATTCATTTAACTAGTTTGCCTTATTTCTGAATCTTCTGATTCTTTCACTTGAGAGCGGTTGAATAGCTGCAAAAAGAATATGCCTATGGGCTCTCAAGGGATTGATTGAATATGGTCCATTTTATTCTCTTCAATTTCTCTTTGTCCTTCAGTATCAAGGTAGATTGCTGGGCATTTCAGCAAATTATTCTGCAATGAAATGGAACATTAGTTTCTCACTGTATCTTTCTTACCAATCTGTGGGTTATTTATATTTGCTACCTCACCTCTGCCTTGGTCTATGACCATTGAACCTGTTGAAGCCCTGGATTACAGGAATGGAGTGCCAATGCATCCCTCTCATTCCAGCTCACAAACATTAGTCAAGCTTTGTCTGTTAAAGCTTTCCAGTTGTACCTGTTCTCATCAGAATAGAATTCAAGCTTTTTTTCTAGATGGGAATGCTAGGCTTTTCTAGTTGCAGTTTATTTCTCCAACTTAATCAGTTGCTGTTTCTACAGATTTTACAAAAAATAAATGTTAGAAATAACAGCAATCTTTTCCAAATTCTTTCAGAATATATAGAACACTCCAGCTAATTTTATGATACAGGGACTATCCTGGTATCAAAATAGGTGACTTTGGTGACTAAGTGCTGCCACTTGGCTCCTGCCAACCTGGGAGCCAATTATCCCCATTGCATTTAAGGATCCAAGTTCCGTGGCAGCAGTTCCCACACTCCTATCTGACCACCGAGTTCTTCAGGGATGATGGAGTCACTCTCACAAATGTATTCCTCACAGTCCTGGTGAAAGTTGTGTCCTGTGGACATTCCTGGGGTGGGTGAGCAGCTCTTATGTGACAAAGCCTCTCTAACATTCCAAGCACTCTAAGACTTTGGATCCCCTCATCTCTGTTATTCCAGGGAAATTCTGAATTCAGTGACTACAGGCCACCTATTGGTCCATGCTTCAAACAGCAACTGGAACAAGCTGTTAGAGCCCTTTCTAACCCTCAAGCTACAAAACTGAATCTAGAATCTCTGCTTAGTGGGCCCATATCATTGAATTCAGCCTTATCTAGCTTTATGTTCCTTCCACCATTATCCCACACCCTTAATTTCCATTCCCCCACATGATCCCCTGATTTCTATCTATATAATTTTGAAAAATCATGCAGTTCTTTTGGACCCCTCATGGGTCATACTTTGTATCTCACCTTTTGGGGGCTGTTGGGTCTTCAGTCTAGTTACAAGTCTGGAAGAAAAGAGGGGCAGTGAGGGTGGGTCATGAGAGGAATTAGCAATGTCCTGCAAGCCATCTACCTCAAGACATTCCATTACAGTTTTGTCTGGTAAAACAGGGTTAATCTCTTCAGATGGAGGTATGAGAGTTGTTTCCTCAGGGGAGGCAGTTACAGATTTATGAGGCATAGCAGGGTTAAACTCTTCAGGTGGAGGTTGGACAGCTGATTCCTCAGGGCAGACGAAAAGTTGGGTGGCTGATTTCTCAAGATAGACTGTTACAAGTTTATCTAGAAAGGAAGACTCAGAAGAATCTAGGGTTGCAATATATCCCCACCATAATCCTTATCAGCCCATACATCCCCATTCCAATTTTCAGGATCTCATTCCTTCCCAATCAATGCTTTGACTTTAACAGCAGACACCAGTAAGGTTGGGAATTCAATTAATGTTGTAATTCAGCCACTTGCACAATAAAATTTTGTCTTGTTTTCAGAAATCTCAAGTCTGCAGATACAAGAAATAAGGGTTTCTTTCAGCGCACAAAGAGGTACTTACATGTCCTCCATCTGGTACGTGAGCTGGGAGTTTGAAGCCCTGAGCTCATCCTTTCCTTTAACAAAATTGTCTTGCATATTTAGGAGCAACCAGCCAACATCACTACATTTTCTAACTTCACTAAACTCTGATAAGGTATCAAATACACTGTCTCCTAGAGTCTTGCCTCTCACAAGCATTTGAGCAGAAGTATTGAAAAAGTGTTATTTTGTATATCTCTATTGTCAATTTATGCCTCTTAATCTAATCAGATTAGAGAACCAATTCCAAAAACTCAGAACCAACTCAAAAATTTCATCCTTAAGATTCTTTTTTCAAGTACCACTCAGAGTACCAAAGTATGTATTAATCAGGGTTCTCCAGAAAAACAGAACCAATATGTAAATATTAAGAGATTTAAAAAAAATAGGAATTGGATCATATGGCTCTGGGGTTTGGAAAGTCCAAATTCCATAGGGAAGGCTTCAAGTTGGGAACTCAATGGTGATGTTGAATTTCCTAGGAGAAGCCACAAGCTGAAAGGTGATGAAAGTGATGATGCATTCCCCAGGAGAAGCTGGCTGGTTGAAGTAGAGATAGAAATTCTTTCTGACTACTGAAATACTCAATTCTACCTTGAAATCCTCCAACTGATTGGATGAGAAAATTCCTCTCATTGCTGTAGGCAGTCACCTTTGTTGATTGCAGATGTAATCAGCTATAGATATAATCAACTGACTAATTATATAAATCTACAAAATACCGTCATTAGGAAAAATCAGGCCAGTGCTTGCTTGATCAAACAACTGGACACCATAACCTGGACAAGCTGACACATGAAATTAGCCATCATTGTCTGTTTCTGACTATTCTGTTCCTTTAAAAGTAGTGGCAACTGTTCTACACATTTAGCAAATGTATCATTTTTTTTTGCAATGTTTTAATATCTACTAGTGGAATGATTAACTATTATGTCTTCCAATAGGCTGTAAACTCCATGACAGTAAGAATTGTATTATTGAATATTTGTATCTTAGTATATAGTTTGCACTAATCTTATACTAACATGTTTTAAAAAGTCTTCCAAAATTTTCTTAACTTTTTAGTTTTTTATTTTTCCAAGGAAATTTTATAATTTTATTATACATCAATACCAAAAAAATAACACAAAGCCAATTATACTTTTGGAATTCAATGAATGGATGGACTTTTTGGATACCAGATTTAAAATTTGTATGGTATTTATGTGAAAAGGATCAAATCTGAAATGCTTACAAAATCATTTATACTTTTTAAAATATTTTAGTATTTAGAATCTTAAATACTTTTGTGATAGTTTGAGGTTTTTATAGACCCCAGAAAAATCATGTCCTTAGAGCTAATCCATTCCTGTGGGTGGGAACCCATTGTAGGTGGAAGCTTTTGATTAGGTTACTTCAGGAAGGAAAAACCCAGGATGGGTCTTAATCTTCTTACTGGAGTACGTTATAAATGTGATGAATTCAAAAGAGAAAGAAAGCCCCTGAAGCAGGAAGTTGAAGCAACAAGACCCGGAAGAGAAGGGAGAGACAAATAGATGCTGCCATGTGCTTTGCGGTGTGAGAGAGGAGTGCAGGCTCACCAGCAGCTGGTTTTCAGGGGGAAAGCATAGCCTGATGAGGCCTTGATTTGGACATTTTCATGGCCTCAGATCTGTAAGCTTGCAAGCAAATAAATCCCCATTGTAATAGCCAACCCATTTCTAGTATATTGCATAGTATATTGGAAGCCTACCTAACTAAAATAATTTTCTGAGAGTTTAGTAATTTGCTTAGGAAACGTTTTGTTTTTATAGTTAATGCAAAGTTAATTTGGTCTTTGTCTTAGTGTGCCAAGGCTGCTAAGACAAATAACACAGAATGGGTTGGCATAACAACAGGGATTGATTGTCATTTAGTGTTGGTGACTAGAAGTCCACCACCAAGGCACTGGCGGGCCTGCTTTCCCTCAGTGCCTGCAGCATTCCCACAAACTGCTGTCACAGGGTGCTCTCTCTTGTGCCTGCGCCTCTGCCCCCCACTGCTCTGACTTCTGGCTTCCATTTCTGGCATCTTCTGATTGTCTGTGTCTGAAGTTCCTCTGCCTCATAGCATCTCCAATAATATAGACTAAGGCCCAGCCTAATGCACTCTTTCTTCATCTACATAAGATCTTCAAAGTTCCTATTCACAAATGAGTCCACACCTTTACTACTAATATTGTCAAAGGTCCAGTTTACAAATAGGTTCTCACCTACAGGAGCACAGAATGAGACCTGAACAGTCTTTATAAGGGGCACAATTCAGTCTCAACAGCCTCTGTCCAAGTAGTCACTCAATTGTTATCGGCCTCCAAATAAATGCTGTATTTAAATTTGATTATGAAATAAATTTAAAAATTCTCTTCCTACTTTTATTGATAAAGTCATTCAGTTGGATGTTTTCTTGGTTTGTGTTTGAAATTTGGTTACTTATTGTCTAATCATATGCACAGTTACAGTAGTCTATACAGAAAGAAATTCTAAAGCACTAGTCATTAATTGGAGAAATACATCTCAAGAGAAAATTTGCATGCAAATAGGTTAAGCCACTCTCCAAACTCATTATAAAATATGGACATCTTTTAACTTCTACTTAACTATTTGCATCTCAATGATCTTGGATTTTTCCTGAAGGGACTCAGCTCTGACAAGACAGCTGTGAAGGAGATGGAGCTCACCCATCTACTGGTGCTGTTCCTTTTTCTGCCACAAGGTGTCGCTGTTTAAATGGACAATTCCGTTCAGGGCTTTGCTGATTTCCTTGTCAGTCCAGATTGTTCTACAGGCTAAGATGGATCTTCAAGACGAGATGATCCCATTCTCTTAATGGTAAGCTTGACCAAGCGTACACCACATTTGGTATCCAAAATTTGCAGAGTTGTTTGATTAGCTCTTTAATTTCATACACGGATATACACCATTATTGCTGGGCCAGGAGGTAGTCCAATAGCATCTATCTCACAGACCCAGTAACTGTTTCCTTTAACAATAATTAATAACCCAAGAGGTGGGGAAACACAAAGAGTCTATTTACCAACCTCCTCACAAACAATCAGGGTGATAGCTTTCCAAGCGAAGTTCAAAAGTGGCTGAGGCTTTCACGGGAGACTACCTGCAGTGATTCTAAAGAGCACCCCCCGCAAAAAAAAAAATCAGAATTTAGCGCCCTTGATCCCAAGGCGATGTCCATCTCTTCCAATACCTGGGAGCAGCTGCCAAGTGCTCTTCCAGACAAAGAGAAAAACACTCAGCCTATGCATTTCTCTTATAAGATGCCCATTTAAAACATTTTGTGTTTCACACCATTTATATTTCTCAGGAAATTGAACAAAGGATTGTCAAAAAAGTCTAGAATTTTGCAACTAAGTTAAATAAAGACCCCCTTTTAGAAGTGATGATATAAAGGAAGAAGACGTAATGCAACATACTCAAGTACTACTGTCTTAATAGAAAAAGAAATTTTAAAAGGTGGCTAATATATGTGATTTCTTGGGAGGAAGCTAAGTTAATATTATTTGATTTGATTACATTTTGCTTTGAGTCAATGCATTTTACTTTTAAAAATGTAGCTTTTTAGTTTGTAGAATCAGTTGTATAAAAGTTTAAATCCCATAAATTGCATTTAATCATAATTAATTATGGAAACAAATAGTACCTGGCACTTAAACAATCAACAAACTTCTTTTAGTGAATTAATCTATGAGTGAAGAGCATAAACGAACTGTAATCATATTGAGAAGTTTTTCTTTTACGAATCCATTTTTCATTAGATCATTTTCAAATGCTTCTTAATTATTTGCTCTATTCATATGCTATAGCATGACCTAGCAAGTAAAGTAATAGCAATAATTGAAAAGGTGATTGAGCTTAATAACACATTTTCAAGATTTTAATAACTTCATAACAAAGTCAATGCACAAAAGCATCTAAGCTTATTCCCAGCAGTGAAAACTTAAAAAGCAAAAGGGTTTAGCGCATCCAATCTTTCCTAACAGGAGGTAGGATGAGGCTGGGAGTGGAAGAAAGTACAGAAACAGTGGCTCCCCTAATAAAAATGTCTGCAGTATAGCGTTACAGAAATCAAAACCACAGGCTGTTGGAGAGAGCATATTTGTTCGCAGCTGCCGGAAGAAACAAAAGGAGAGAGGCAATCTTAAAGGTACCCATTAGTGGTAATGACTTTCAATCGCTGCTGAATAGAGTTGGATTGGAATTGAAAGTCTTGAGATGAAAAGCCTCTCTGGTCTTAGCACCCAGTCTCCTGGTACTACTTCTGCGAGTTTGGATGCTACTTTTGTACTTTCGGAAATAACACTATTTGAATTGCATCATGTCTGCTGCCCTTTAGTTTACGTACTTTTTTTTCCACCCACCAAATAATGGCTTGGCTATTTTTCCTCAGACCTTTGATACACATGCAGCTTTTTTTGACAAAGTTTCAAAGTTGTCATTATGTAGTCCTGTATATGTGTCTTTATCTCCTGAATATTCATCAACAAGATATAAGCAGGGGCTTGAACTAAATCATTTAGGTCAAACAGTAATTACCTCACTGTGTTTTTCCTTTGTGCCTGGGAAAGCACCTACTGAATCCGTTCCCACTTTGGTGTGTTCTTCTGGACCAACATGGTGATAGGGACCAGAGAACAGCCAAATTTAGGGTTTGTTGTGCCTACGAGTGTTTACTCACATTTGTGGGACCACTCTGTACCTAAGATTGGTCAACAAATTTTAGATCCTAATTTGGTACTTGCAACACCTTCAAAAGTTTATTATTCTTTACTTAAGAATATTAGGAGTTCATAATAGTTTACCTAAAAGCAAGATTGGTCTGGGGACAACCAGATGGTAAGACACCATCATCTCACGTGCCCAGTTCTACCCTCCCTCTCTCCTACCTCCCATTGCCTGACTTCCATGTCAGGGAATTAATCCTTCAGGTTTTCCCTTTCAGCTTTCATATTAGATGGACAGGGACTCATTCTCTCAAGGACTCTGCTAGGTAATAAATTTTAGATATAGACCAATTGCGTTCCTCAGCAAAGACTAAACTCAGGAATTGTTTTTTAATTGTTAGCTACCTAATGCTTGAAGTTATTTAGATAACACTTCAAATGGAGACCATTTAGGCAAGAGTCTCTATGGGAATTTCAGGGCCAATGTTTCCTATTTTTAAAGCCAGTTTTATGCATTAGTTATGAAGTTTTCAGAAGCCATATGAATGGAATCCACCACATCTTTTGATTACATGTATTTTCATATCAGATATAAACTAATTGAAAGTAGACATCTAAAGGTCTCCAGGGAAGTCAAAGGAAAACAGACAGCAGGTCCCTTGAGCACAAATGTTCCTCGGCCGGGTTCTCTCCAACTTCTCCAGCCATGTACAAAGCTGTTAACAGCACAGTGCAGTAGTACCTACATCTTTAGAAGAGTGGTAGTATTGAAGGAAATAGTCACGTGGCTTCATTAACTATTACAAGTTGAATTCCTGCTTACCTCCCAGGACTGAGAAAGCCAGAAATGCACTAATTAGCCAGATTTTAGGATTTGTTCTTTTTTTTTTTTATTTTTTTTTAATTTTTAAAGAAGCTTTAGATTACATAAATGTTACATAAAAAACATGAGATTCCCATATGCCCCCCTCCCTCCCCTCCCACACTTGCCCACATTAACAACATCTTCATTAGTGTGGTACATTTGTTACAATTGATGCACCCATACTGAAGCATTGCTACCAACCATGGACTACAGTTTACATTATACTTTACACTTTGTCCTGCACAATTTTATAAGTTATGACAAAATATACAATGGCCTGTATCCATCACTGCAATGCCACACAGGACAAATCCAATGTCCTGAACATGCCCCAATATTATACCTATTTTTCCCTCTCCCATCCCTCAGAACCTCTGGTGGCCACTGCCTTTACATCAATGATAAGAGTTCTTCTGTTGCTAGAATAATAAGTCTATAGGAGAATAATATTAAGTTTACTTTAGTCCATTGTTCATTCTCCAATCTTGAGGATTTGGGGATGGTGATGTCCACTCTGCTTCTAATTGAGAGGGAGCTTAGATCCCATGGGGCAGATGGATGGAGCTATCTTGCTTGCAGTTGCAGACACTCTCTGTTCCTTGGGATGGGCATGGTCCATCATCATCTCCTTGTTAGTTGCCCTGGGTGAGTCTAATGATACCAGGCTGGTGTCTACCTCCAAGATTTTGTTTATGCTATCCTTGAAGGTTTGAAAGCTGCATTTTGCCCTCCTTTTCTGTCTATTCTTTCAAATGAAAGTTTATTCAATGAAAGTTATTCTTATTAGAAAAATCCCTGCCTTACCTTGGAAACTTTTGCATCATTCTCTCATTCAACAATATTTATTAGGTACCTGCCGTGTGCTAGATATGATGTTAGACACTGAATATGAAATGGTGAGCAATAAAAATAACCTCTGTCCTTATGGAACATACAGTTTGGTGGACGATAAGAAAGCAGACTATAATTACCACAAAAGATAGAATGAGATGTTAGGAGAGAGAATACAGCAGAAGAAATGACATCGTTTAGATCGGGGAGTCAGAGAAGACCTTTGAGAAAGTGACATCAAACATAAATAATTGAGAGTTAGCCAGGGAGAATTTGGAGAAAATTCCAGGTGGAGGAAACACCCTATACAAACCATCTGAGGTGGATAAGAATATGCTGCGGTTCAGACACAAATAAAATCCCTATGTGCCATTTACTGAGACTGGAAGAAATTTGGAGAAAAGTGGGCTGTGGGGAAAGACCAAGAGTTTGGTTTTGAGCTTGTTAATTGTTCATTATTGTATTTATTTTTTGTTTTGACATGGTGGAGTAGCTGAAAACTCAATGAGGGTAAAAGAGTCCAGTCTTAGACATTAAGGAATTTTCAACCTAAAATTGATCCAAAGAATTTACAGCTAAGAGAGATAAATAAACAAGGAACCCTGCCACCTTGTAGAAGACACTTGATGGTGCGGTGGTTAAGAGAGTGGGCTCTGGAACCTGAATGGCTGGGTTGGAAGTCCGAATTTGCTACCTTTTAGCTGGAGAAATGCAGGCAAGTCTGTTGTCTGTGCCTAGGTTTCCTCATCTGTAAAATGGAAATAATAGTTGTGAGGTGGAACAGTATTTTGAACAGAATTAGCATTCAAAAATGTTAATTATCATCATCAGAGTGCAGGTAGAATGACCTGGGATATAAAGAAAGGGAAATTCCACTTTGGTTAGCATAGTCTTCTTAGACCACATAGAGATCTCACCATCTGAATCACAGCCATAGTTTCTGCTTTTCTGACTGCATTTTTTATATTATTCTCCTTTAAAAAATTTTTGTTTATCTTCTTTGCATGTGTGATCTCTAATTTCATTTGCACCTTCACTTATGGCTTTTGATTTTTAGTAATATGAGTGTATGGTTTAAAGTAGAGATGCACAATTTTTGCATACTTTTGGGGGTCGTATACTTTGTCATCTGCCTCCTTCTTCCCTTTATAGCTCACCCAGCAGCCATGGCTTACTTGTAGGAAGGGTTCCGTAAACATCCTTTGGTTGATCAGTACGAAACATAACAACTCCTTTAGGAGCCATAGAAAACCCTCTTGAGCAATCAGGAGGTAATTTCTACTGTCTTATACAAGAATAAACTTCACAATATTGATGCAGGATATCTTTTCCTTTTATGCAAGCAAACACTAACATAAAAAATTCACTGCAAAGGAACTGTGCTTCAGAGGTCTGACAAATGGTTGCAAGATTGCTACTAACATATCAGTAAATTGGTCAATCCCTCCAAGACTAGAAAATAATCATCATAGATAAGCAAATGTTTATTTTGCATGTGTTAAACACCCACATTCAGCTTCTATGCGAGGATTTGAAGTTAAATATATATCTGTTAAATTCCACTTTCATAGAAAGCTTTTGAACTATAATTGGAAATGGAAGGAAGAGGAGAGATTGGCAGTTTGTCAAAGATAGGGTCTTTCATACCTGGCTTGATTGAGTACTGTCACAACTAGAGTTCTGAAGTGACTGATCAACAAATCTGTAAGGAGACCTTGAAAAGACTCTGCCTAGAAAAAAAATTACGTGATATGAGAATACTCTTCAGGAAACCTCTTATAGAACAGGAGATATGCTACCAACTTTTCCACAGTTCTTAGCGTATCAAACACTGACTAACTTACTGACATTGAACCTGGTGGAAACAAATGGGAAAAAGCTCATGGGAATAGTTGGTATTTCTATCTATTCAGAAAATAGTCTCAGAAAAGGTATCAAAATAAGTCAAAATATTAACAACATATTGACTAACACTTGCACATGCCCAATTCAGATTTTTTTTTTTCTTTTTTTACTTGAAGGAAAACTACAACAGCAGCAACTTTGGTTATTGTTCCCAAATTTACTCTTTATATTGTATGGCCATTATTTCTTGATAATTCCTCTCTTCTGATTCATTTTTACTGCCAAAACTATATTTCAAACCTTTAACATCTCTCACTTGGATGTGAATTTTCTCTGTTTGCCACAACAGAAAGTAATTTTCCTCTCTCTAGAATGTTCATCTTCGATCTCACTGCATGTTACATCCTATGCAATGGTTGTCTCATGTTTACAGCTCTGTCTTCCTTAAGAAGCAAGAATCCTTGACTGAATCATGACACAGGATCATAACACATGGACATGACACATGATTGACTTTATGTGCCATGACACAAAAAGTAATTATGAATATTGTTCAAACAATTGAGTGGATATGTTTACAGACTAATTTAATACAAAATAATAAACAATGATTAAGTGCTAAACGCTTTATGTCTTATGATAAGCAGAGTTTAAAGGAAAAGTATAAAAAGAAAATATAGAGACAGTTTAAATATGTAAATAAATTTATTGTTGTTAATAAATTATACTGATGGAAGTAATAATACTTTCATCATAGGAAGAATGCTGAAAAACATATCCACATTAATTAGCACTCAAAGATAAGAAATCTTAATGTTTTGATGTAAAGTCCTCCAGGTTTCTCTTTCTCTTAAAAAAAAAAAAGTACCATGTTATATATACAATGCATAACCTATTTTTCCACTTAGTCCTACCAACAAAATTGTTGTAGCATAAATATTACAATTACAATAGACCTATTATTTCCTCTACTACCAAGATGCATCATTGCACAAAAATAAAAATAGGTTATAAAATTCTATTAATATAGAAGTAATGATTTATCATGAGATAGATTAACACTCTTAAAGTTGGACACAACTGGAAAAAAATATACAAAAATGTAGCTCTTACTTGCAATATAGCTACTGGCTCCCAAACACCAGTGCTATTTACTCCATCTGATGAAGTAAATATGTTCTTGTCAGAGGAATGTTTCTAAAACATTGCTCTGTACTTATGGTAGATTGGGTCATTCTTCCCAGTTCTTCACATTCTCCTGTATCCATGCCCTTTGTCATGTGACTTTGAATATCCCTCACAAGAGGGTAGAGTGTATTTTCCTACCCTATTTATGTTAGAATTGGCCATGTAACCTGTTTTGACCAAGAGAAATGCATAGAAGTGACAGTCAAGGCCATAAGAGGTATTATATATTTTTCTTACCTCTCTTGTGCCCCTTTGGCCTTCCATTAAAAAGTCAGTTGGCTGCTGGTCCAAGGAGATTGAGGAAACATATGTCACATAACTAATGCATCTTGCTGTCTGGAGCTAAGCCTAGAAGCAAGCTGAGCCCAGAGAGCTACATCTGACTTGAAGACTCAGTAAGAAAAAAATTTGTCATTGTAAGGCATTGATATTTTGAGGTTGTTTTGTACAAAGCAAGTGCTAACACAACACTTCTATGTTCATAACATTTCAATGGATTCCCATAGCTTGCAGAATGTAGTCCACAAAACATTATGTTCACTGTGCTCTGTGATTTTGCCCTACCTGTCTTTTATTTTATCTTTTACAATTCCCTTTCATTAACCAAGTCTTTACTAAGAATGCTCTATATTTTCATCTATGAGAGATTACCATCTAAAATACCTTTATGTGGCCAAGTTCAACATGTATTTCCTTATAGAATGTTCCACAGAAAACTATCTGTCTCAAAAGGCCATCTCCTTCATAGTAGGCACTTTAATAAGAATTACTTTATTTTCCTTCTCTGCCCTTAATTCATGTTCTCAAATCTACCAAAGCATCTTTCCTTTTAATATCAGAGTCTACCTTATAACAAGAAATGTGCTTAGATAATGCCTTTAAATTAATTAACAGGAACTGGACTTTTTTCCTTCTAGAATGTTTGACCATATATGACCATCGTTCTGTGCACATAGTAGCAACCTCATTGAATTGGATTGAATTACTGAGGGCTGATATTTTGATAAATATTGTGCAAAATGTAATAGGATAGAACAAGAACGGGGGGATTGAGTAGACAATTAACCCTTCATAAATGTGACTTGTTATAATTTTTCTCAGAATTCGTTGTAAACAGCAGATGGAAATTGATCACTACTAATTAATCCTCTGCTATAATTAACAAGTCAGAATCTGGAGCTGAGGCAGATGTGCAGGGAAGAGCAGCCAGAACTTGTTCAGAATCATTTCAAGTCACTGATAGCTACAAACTGGGCCTATTGGAGGGGCTGCTACCTACGCATTGAATAACTAATCTCAGTTTATCTACTGCTCCAACCACTGCTCCTCTCCCTCAGGCAGCAAAAAAATCAAAGTGCTTTCTAAGAAAGGAAGCCAAAACTGCGCTAGGTTCTAGCAATGAGTCCGGTTTAGCTAAGAAAAAGTTATGCCATTCAGTTAGTAACAGCAAAACTCTCCATAATTTTTCCCTTAATTAATGAACATGCTTATTTCTTGCCTTTTGGGACTGTAGTGAAAACTAAAGAATAGTTATCCCACCATTCACTCAAGGGCGGTATTAGAATGATTATGCTCCTGTAACATGACCCACCCCCTGGCTCGGTTAACCAGTTGATTAATCCAGATGTGGGTGGTTAGGTCCAAGACAGGGTTGACTTTTGACTGCTTAGATCACAGCATGTTATGCTGTGAGGTGTTTTCAAAGCCAATTATTTTCCATCATGCGGACTAGAAACCAGGAAAAAGCCCATCAGAGAGATGTAAACAAAGAAAATACCCAGAAATACCCAGGGAAGGAACACGGGCATTTTGGACTTCCTGAGTTCTCTGCAGGCTCCAGGCTTCAAGCCTGCCTTTCGAGCCCCTGAGATAACTTCATGGCCTCCTGAACAGCGCAGCTGCCCCTTAAGCATGTACGAGTTAAGTTTCTTGTGACTGAGCAAAAAAAAACCCCAAAACTCCAATATTTTCAAAGATATCAGAATGACACATTTTTGTAGATAGTGGGGCTTTCTATAGATTTTAAGCAATTATTCAGTGGATTATCACAATAAGGCAGAGATCACTGACAAAAAAATACTTCTTTTCCACAGAACATATTTTTATTCAACATATTCAGAGAGACTTATGGCACTTGATTTTGCCCATGTAGAATTCATGAACTGAAGGATAATACTGTTATCATCTTACAGGAAACTATTCAGAATTTCAAAGATATGAAAAAAAATGTTAAAGGTAAAAGTGGCACTATCAGTTACATTGATATTGAGATGAGTAATAGTATTCTTTTGATTGCAAGTATAAACTGGCAGACTGCATGAGAGTAACCTAATAGAGCAGCAGTAAAGAGGACTTGTGAACAAGAGTTTTCAGTTCATGTTCTGTTCTGTTGTCTTTGATACTAGCTAATAAAAGTCTGACCGTACTTCTGTGCCTGCCTTGTGCTTTCAGGAGAATCATCTATAGCCTGGGGATATTTAATGGTCTGTTGCTTTATATTTGGAAGAAGATCCAACCTAAGCGAGAGTACATTCTCTTGTTTAAGATGCAGCATCTGGATAATATTTATAATCACCGTCAGAGTTTCCCTTGCATTTGAATGCATGCAAATGCCTTTACATCCAGATCCAGGTCATCTGTAGCCTGCTTTGCGATCACATATCTATTAAATTACAAGTTTATTACGTAAACTGCAATAACCTTAGGGCTAAAGGAGTGAATTCACTGTGGGGCCTACCTTGAAGGAACTGAGTCATGTGTTATGACTCATACCCTGTGGCATTCGCTCTGTGGCAGAGACAGACTGGCAATTCAGCAAGCTTGCATCCCTGCCCTTCTGGGCACACCGGTCAACTGCAGTTCTGTGCCCTCTTTGCAGTTGGCTGTGGCCATGGACTCAGTTCTCAACAACAGAATGTAGGAGAAAGTGACCAAGGCTACTTCCAGGTCAGGTCCATTAAGACCAAAAGCAAAGAAACAAAAAACACCAGCCTTGCTCATAAGTCCTCCACCTTCTCTTTCCCCAGTTTTCTAATGGGTGTTGCTTCCCAGGAGGATTTGATCTGTCACACATTCCAGATGGCAGAACCTCCATCAGCTCAGGTCCCTGAATTATTATGTGAAATAGACCCTCCCCACATCCCTGCCAATTTGAATTTACAGGTGTGAGAAATAAATAGACTGATATGTTAAGTCACTGGGATGTCAAGGTTTATCTGTTACAGCAATTACATTAACTCCAATAATAATGTCAAAATTTGTGTATTCAAGTAACCTGCAGCTTTCTCCAGTGCCGCACACACAAGCACACACACACAGCTATGAAAGTATTGCTTGAATACATATTCTGTATTAAGCATGTGCTAGAATAAGATATGGAACGTACCTTGTAGCACTCAATATCTATTGCAAAGGGCTCAAACGACAGCATGTGTGTGTGTGGGTGTGTGGGTGTGGCTAATATATCACGAGTCCAGTAATTTTCTTTGGTAATATAAATATTTCCTTTTTATTATCAATATATGTTTTTATTCTTCAGAATACATGTTTCTGGGGAAGTTCTCATATTCCTGGATTTGTGCTGGTTTTTTAGGTGACATCAGTACATATTCTAGCCATCCAGGTCATACTGCTATATCTAAATTTATTTCAGGCAGCCCTAATTACAAGTAAGTATGCTCATGCTTTATTACCACCTCCACAGGATTTCCTGTTCTCGGCTAAACTGCTTACATCTGTTTATGTCTTTGCCACTATAAATCAATCCAAACAAACTCCATTCTGCTAATACTCCCATCTGCCAACTCCCATTCACTGTTTACCAATAGTAAAGACTCCCCATCATTCTAATAATAAGTGAATGGACCATTTTGTTTCTTTTCTCAAGCAGCCGGAAGCCATTCACCATGCCTGCTAAATTCTATTTAGCAAATAAATGCTTGGTAAAGGATTTAGCAGACTGGCAGGACTCTAAATTCTGCCACAGAAAATATTTAATCAGAACTCTTTGTTTCGCACTTTTGTTTTTCGGATATTATGCAAAGTGTTCAATGTAAAAACTGAATTTACTGGCCAGGGGCCAAATCCATCATGTTCTTGTTCTGTTTTGCCTTCTCTAGCAGTGGGCTAACTGTGCACAGAAAGAGAGTCAAATTGTAGGTCATATCACACAGAGAGGTGGAAGAAACCGTTAACAAGGAGCAGTGGGAGGGAGTCAATACATTGGAGTAGGATTTTGACTTGAGTATATAATCAAGGACAGATCAACTAGGAATACATGGGCTTTGAGGCCACCCCGTAAGCAGAAGCTTTCTGCTACCCAGATCAAATCTACCTTCAGTTCCCTGGAAACTGGTCAACTGCATTGGCAGTAATGGCCAAAGCCAGGCAATGTCAAAGGGTCAAAGAAGTAGACATACTACTTGAATACTGAGGTTGGGGACAAAAATAAGCAATTTGACCTCATAATCCGAAGGCTGAATTATGAAATTAAATTTTGGAAAGTCACTCAGTTCCTTCTGCTTAATCAAGGAAGACATGCATGTCCTGAGCGGTTTTTAGACTATTTTTCAAATTCTACCTTCGTTTGCTCTATTTCTTCCAATGGCTACAGATAAAAGTGAGTCAAAGATCAAAGAAAAGGAACTACAATATCTTTTTGGAGTTTGGGAGGTGCATAGAAACATAGCAGCATTATTTGAAGCTGTGAATATTTACATTACTTTCAAACCTGCAATAACTCTTTTTAATAATTTTCATTTTACAAGGAAACCCCAGCTTATGATTGCTACATGGGTTTAAAACTCTGTTATCTACTTGGAATACAATAGAGGAACTGTCTAAGGTA
>JAQZBX010033144.1:0-25520 GCA_029593785.1 Cabassous unicinctus | reverse complement strand
TAGCTGCAAACACTAATGACTAACATTTACTGAGAACTTACTAAAAGCCAGCAATTCATTAAACACTCTATGTATACTATCTTATTTCATTCTTACAAAAACTTTGTAGGACAATAGTTGAAACCATTATAAAAACAATAAACTGAGACTCATAAGGTGTACTATGTCTAGTAAAACCCATGTACTTAAATCACACTACTCAAATTATGAATATATAATACTTTCCAGATTGAGTTCTTCATGTGATTTAAATTACAGAGAGGACAGGACTTCTTTTTCATTCATGTATATCAATGCTCCTAAAGTTATCCTGTATATTTTTCATTTATTCGTGAAGCCATTAAAATATTTCTTGTGCGAAGAAAAAATATTTCTTTTTGCAATGAATATATATTCTGCAGAAAAACAGAGCATGGGACAACATCCACTGTGAGTGACTAAGGCAAGTGTTTTTCCTTTTTTGAATTAATCTATTACATGAAAGATAATCATATGGTGTGGCCTATAGTTTTGAGAAGCCAATATTCATTTTAATTCATTGTTTTAGTCACTGTATCTTTACATCTTGTTATAATTTTCGTATTAATTGGAACAATGCAATAACAACAAAAAATTGAAACAACCATGGAAAGTTTACTTTCAAAACCCAGATTCCGCACTCATGATGCCTAGTTTTAGACCTAATCTGATTCTCATGCCCTTAATCTGTACTTTTGCTCTTCTGCTATAATAGCAGAGTCTACCTCATTTAGTTTTGTGACATAAGATGAAACAATGCAAATTAAGAAGTTAGCATTGTGCTTGGGACATTGTTTGGTACAATTATTAAAATCCTTTTTATGGCCAATTTTACCCTTATACAGCATATAGATATGGAATTAGAGTCTGTCCAACTTTAAAATTCTTGTACCAAATTTAAGAAGAGGACCATATTAGGGCCAGACCAACATTAACCCAGTTTCCTTGAAATTTTTGAAACTGATAGAAATTATTGCATAGATGAAAATTTCATTGATGAAAATTTTAATTTTTATAATATATTAAATAATAAGGACAAAACAAGCTTCAAAATCAATAATCAAATAATTTAATATCTTTAGAATGATTATATTTATCATAATTAAATTTGCCTTGATTTTCATACTAAATGAAAAGAAATTCATAGAAGGTGGACAGAGTACAAAGAGAGCAATAAATCAGACTTAGAAAATATTGTCTCTTAAACTGAAAAAAGAAGATTGATATGTGAATAAAACTTTTGTCATTTAAAAAAAATAATTAGCAGTATATCATGTGAATTTAAAAATAAATATTAATTTTACTTCCTAAATATTTCAGTGGGAAACAACCACTCATATTTAATAATAATAATAATTAATTATATATTAATAATGACTAGCCTTTTTGATGCTATCTTATTGATTCATGAATTCTAGTATTCACTCAAATGCATTTTATCTTGTAATCATCAATAATCTTAAAAGAGAAATATATTATTTCCTTCAATTTTGCACATAACAAAGGTGAGATTTAAATATATTGTCCATGGGAGTGAGTTTAGCTCAGTGGTTGAATGCCTGCTTCCTATGTACAAGGTCCCAGGTTTAATTTCCAGTACCTCCTAAAAAATAAAAATAAACATACTACCCAAATTTATCCTACTACTAAAAATGGTTAGGTATTTAAACTCAAGAAGCCTGGACCTTAAATATATACTTTTACACTGGTACACTTTGAAAAATGAATTCTATTGTATTAAGAACTGGAAAGACAAATGCTGGTAAGAGTTCTCCAATTTTTAAACTGCATTTTTAGATGTCTTACTCTGGACGTTAGATTTCCTGCCAGTTAATTGTGAATGTATGGATATTTCATCTGATATCTGATTTGGATTTATAAAATAGGAGAGCTTATTCAGTGAAAGAAATGGGTATTATTACAATTATTATTTTTAAATCTTTTATTTTTAAAGTAATTTCTTCCTTAATTGTAAATCCACAGATGTTTTCAAAATCATATTTCAATATCTAATCATTTGATAAATATTTTGAGAAGCTGCTCTTAAGCACAGTGCCTTAGCTGGTGGCTTTCAATTTACTCAATTATGGAGCAGAAAGTGAGCCCCAATTTCCAAATGAAGCTAGTACTTGGGGAAAACAGTATGTTTGAGAAAAATAGTTTGTGGAATTCCTGATCCTGAAAATATGGAGACTGATTTGGCAATGGGCTAGATGTCCTGCTGCAAATCATAAAAAAATTTTCTAAAAAAATTTGAATGGGAATTAAGAGTTTTTCTGCCCATCTTCCCCCAGTCTTCACATTATTTAAGCAAAACACATTTCATTTTTCTATTCCCAGTGTGCATAGAGATTGGCTCACTTAACTGTTTTTACATTCCCTGTAAATTTTACATTCCATGGCATGAAGTTCAGTGGTAGTCATAAAGACCTAGTCCTGTGTATCCACTCAATGCAGTAAGGAAAGCCTGGAATGCCTGTTGTGGTATAAAGTAGAAATAGACAAGATGGGTAAATAAAATTGATTCCTTTTGGATATGGAATAAGCAAAATTGATTCAGAAAGTAATAGAAAATCCTTATTGACAAGTGACCAATAGACAAGTGAATGGAGTATTCAATTTTTCTCTACAGGTTCAGACTATTTTAAAACCATATTCTATTTTTTTCCCTCCAAAATCAAGATCCAATAGTATTTTATTGGTATTTGTATTAGTTTTTTTTAGTTATTTTTTTATTTTTATAGAAAATTTAGATTTTCTATAAAAATATAGGGTATTCCCATATACTCCACCCACTCCTCCTCCCACACTTTCTCCCATTAACATCTTTCTTTAGCATGGTACTTTTGTTACAATTGATGAACACATATTGAAGCACTGCTCTTATCTATGGACTATAGTATACATTATATTTTACAATTTCCACTACACAATTTTATAGGCTTTTACAAAATGTGTTTTGGCCTGTATCAGCCCTTGCAATACCATGCAGGAAAATTCCATTGTCCTAGATGTACCGAATGTTACATCTATTCTTCCCTATCTCTCCCCTCAGAACATCTGGCATTCATTGCCTTTATATCAATTATACAAGTTCTTCTATTGCTAGAATAATAATATCTATTTTAGTCCATAGTCACTTCCTGCCCCCACCAAGGAGATAATCCTTATTTTCTTTAAAATTTCAGAAAATCCAAAATCAAAGATGACCTTTACACAATGCATTTTGTGACATTAATATATCTGATATCCTTACATTCAAAAATAATACAAAAATAATGTTAAAATTACCAAGATTATGGATTCAAAATTTATATGTCAATAACAAATTTTATTTAAATCATGTTCAGGTAGTTTAACATGAACAAATATCTTAATGTAATACTAATATTAACTGAATAATTACATATAAATCTCCCAAATATATGCAATATAAAATGTGAAATTCTAGTACAAAATAATTTTAAACAAATTATAAATATATGAAATGACTTGAAGAAAATATTGCAATATATATAAATATCAAGTGATAAAAATGTATATAAATAACAGAATACAAACAAAATATTTAAATCAATAAGGAAAATTTAAACAATCTATTAGAAAATATGTACATGATATATTCACAGAGTGATTGTAGAAGAAATCCAAGAAGGCAGGAATTTTTACCTCAATATTGTTAAGGGACATGTAACTGAAAACAAACTGATTTCCAATCTATATGTTTGGCAATAATTATTTTACTTTATGATACTTACCAATACCACAATTGGAAGAATCAAAACACAAACTGACACTTAATGGGAGTATAAAAGTTAGGCATGCAGTTATCTGAAACCTGAAAATTTATACTTTTCAAATATTTACTCGGGAAAGTTTATATCATGCACAAAGGCAGGGATTATTTTGAGGAGGTTAGAAATAACCTAAATATTTATGAATATAATATTCTACATGAACACAATATAATAATTTGCAGTAACAATTAATTTATTAACATATATATTATATAATATTATGTAAACAAAGCATGAGAGAGAGGTATGCACATTATATTTTATTTCCTTTTTTACAAAGAGAATATGTTGTAACTTGTATATAGTTTAAGGACATGAAGGACATTGGTGATATATACTAACCATCAAAAATGGTAGATTTTATTAAAGGTATGATGTCCATTTACACATTTGTTACTTTTCAGTTAATTAACAAACCGAAAGAAAAAAAAAAACATTTGCTATACCATACCTTACAGATGAAACCCTAAGATAAAACTCTTGGTAATAATCGATCAATTACTCTCTGACAATTTGAATTTATGCAAAAAGACACACCTCCTACAAGTATATCATGAAAAGCCATTTGCACTTTCATATACAGTTTTATTATCAAAATAATAAGAGGTAAGAGAAATGGAATTTAGAGGGATTAGTGACAAAAGAAGCTCTCCTTGCAAGTAAATATCATAGCTAATAATTTATTTGAAAAAGTTGCTTGACAACAGGCTCATTTCATGAGAACAAGTTTATATTTGCAAGTCAATATTAAATGATTATATTTTTCCTTCAACTATTAGGGAAGCTTACTGTAAATATTAACTTTTTAATTCATCATTATATTGAAAGAAAGGAAGGAAATATTACCAGACCAAAGTAATAAAATAAAGGAGAAATATGACATCATGTGACATGTCACATTGCATATTAAAATGCATGAATATGAAGCTATTTCAACAGAGAAATACCAAAGGTGTAGTAGACTGGGCTTGCATTTATAATATGTCTTAATGTTATGTATGGCATAATGAAAAAAATATTCAAATTAATAGACATTCCCCATCCCCCGATGGCTCCCTGATCTAATTGCTCATTGCTTTTTTTTGTTTTCTGCTTGTATTTTTATTTAAGAGACATTGGGAATAAATTCTGGGACATCCCATTTGGAAGGGGTCACTCAACTGCTTGAGCCAAATCTGCTCCCCATTAATAGACTTTTAATTTGTACTACTATAGTTACATGTAATCCAATTAAGCATGAATAAAAAAATAATATGTAATAACAGCATAAATGGACACCAGGATGTGTAGGTAAACATCTTCTTGGGTAGTGAAAGATTAAAGACATAATTAATCCTCCACTTCTTAGGTTTCCCATGATATTTGATCCAGATATCTTAAAGAAATTCTCAAGCTTCCTTTAAAGCAGATCTCATTTCTTAATCATTGGTACGTCTTCCAGGTCATAGTATAGCTATGGAGAAGGCAAATGAAACCACAGGGATCAACTTCATTCTTCTAGGGCTCTTCAACCACACGCGAACCCATCTGTTCTTCTCCATGGTTCTCTTGATCTTCATCACCTCCTTAATGGGCAATGCACTTATGATTGTCCTCATCCATGTAGACCCTAGACTCCACACACCCATGTACTTCTTCCTTAGCCAGCTTTCCCTTGTGAACATGATGCTGTTCTCCACCATCATCCCCAAAATGTCATCCAACTACTTGATGGGCACTGGATCCATCTCTCCCTTTGGCTGTGGAGCACAGATCTTTCTGTTTCTCACTCTGGGAGGTGGCGAGCGCTTCCTCTTAGCAGCAATGTCCTACGACCGCTATGTGGCCATCTGCCATCCACTGAGCTACCCCATTCTAATGAATCATAGCCTATGCTTGCTCATGACAGCAGGTTCCTGGCTTTTGGGAGGGGTTGACGGGCAGTCTGGTGCCACTTTGAGCTTCCCTTATTGCCACTCCCGGGAAATCAATCACTTCTTTTGTGAAGCACCATCCCTTGTGCGCCTTGCATGTGCTGACACCACAATTTTTTTTTTTGAGTTTTTCATGTATGTCTGCTGCATTCTTCTGCTCTTGATCCCTCTCTCTCTCATTTTGATATCCTATGGTCTCATCTTGTCTGCTGTGTTGTGTATGCAGTCTACTGCAGCCAGGAAGAAAGCCTTTACTACCTGCTCCTCTCACTTGGCTGTCGTGGGACTATTCTATGGCACCATCATGTTCATCTATAAGAGGCCCAAATCTTATCATTCTGTGGACCGTGACAAGGTGGTCTCAGCTTTTTCCACCATCCTCACACCTGTGTTGAATCCCCTTATATACAGTGTGAGGAATAGAGAAGTCAAGGGGGCCTTTAGGAAGTGGCTGGAGAAATATTTTATGTGATAGCAATATTGAGCAATAAATTGCAAAAATGGTGTCATCCAAATTGGATCCATGTTACTTTCCCAAAATATTATTTTATTTTTCCTGTTTAACTTATTTTAATGTTTTATTAAATTCTTTTGCTCTCAGTTTGTCAATATGACTGCATTGTTTTTCTATAAGTTTTTGTTTTATGTTTGGTAAATAAAATAGAATTTATATTCATCATCATACCTCATGGTAATATTTTTGGTATGAACTTAGGGCTTCAGAAATAAGCACTAATGTTTGAGATACTTACTAGCACATAATAGACCAGACAGCAAACATGTAATTTGTATTTTTTTGATATATGATGAATATCGTTAATGATGATGGGATAGATTATTCAATAATTACATAATAAATCTGAAAAATCAATGTAGATCATAACTTCAAATAATTAAGATAAGATTTGAACAAAAAAATAACCCATGTGTACATTGTATGTAAAATATATGAGGAAACAGCAGGAAATATTTTGTAAAATGTTTGTAGGGAAGCGTTTCTAAGTCAATGTGAGATTTTAAAAATTTGTTAATTAAAAATGAAGCAGGGGGTGGGTGTGGCTCAAATGGTTTGGTATCCATTTCCCATATGGATGAACCTGAGTTCAATCCCAAGACCTCCTGGTGAAATACAGAAAAATATAGAACATACATGGGAACGTCATCAGGCCCAGCAAGCGGGTGAGCCTCACGGTCTTGCGAACAGCTGAGCTGTCTGGCACACAGAACCATGCAGCAAGATGATAATGTTACAGGAGAGAGACGCAAGAGAGAGCCAAGATGATATGTGCTGAAAAACCAAGAAATGAGATGGCGCAGGTGGCAGAATGCCTGTCTCCCACATCGGAGGTTCCCAGGATCAAATCCCAAAGACAGGAGGAGAAGGATGAAAATGGATCAAGGAAACAGACACAGAGAATTGCCCAACAAATGGACACAAAACAGCAAAAATGGGGGGTGGGAGGGGGGTTAAGATGGATTTAAAGATGCAGCATATTTGACTTTATATATTTTTTTAATTATTATGAAAATATTCATGCCATATATGAAAAGAACAAAATAGCACAAATAAAAAAGAATTTACACATAATGAAATTAGCCACATAATTACTATAAGATTGGTTAACTCATAGTTGAAATTAAGAACAAACACTGCCAAGTAACTTTTTCACATGTTAAAATCAAGAGATATTGACCTGCTCTTATTTTTTATGCACATGAAAACAAATAATATTTTATTACAAAGAAAGCCTTATAGGAGAAGGTATCAGATCCTTTGTTCTTAAGGATGAGATGTCCTCTGAAATCTCTTATTATCAGTGATACAAAAACTATGTGACTTTGTTTTTTTTTATAAATTCTTTTTTTTAAGATTTATTTCATTTAAAAAATAAAATAATGGATTTAAAAAAGCAGCATATTTGACTATATATATATAGTCCATTGCTACTTTTGCTTGCTGTGTCCATTGCTTTGCGTTTTTCTGTGTCTGCTTGTCTCCCTTTGTTGCGTTATCTAGCAGTGTCAGCATACCGTGCCATGTGGGCCATCAGCTCACTGTGCCTCATGGGCCAGCTTGCCTTCACCAGGAGGCCCCAGAAATTGAACCCATGGCCTCCCATATGGTAAATGGGGGCCCAAACAATTGAGCCACAGCCACTTCCCGACTTTGTTTAATTTTAATTTATGACTCAATAACAGAAGGATCTACATATTTTATTTCAAAGGAGATTGAGTTTAGAAATAAAGAAATTTTAATTAAAATAATGTCTTGCCAAAAATTCTTGACAGCCTAATTTTAACAATGTGTGAAATACCACATTTCTTTCATTCAACTGCTCATACTAACTCAAAATATCATATCTGCTCTGCAAGAAGTATACAAAAACATGCCCCTCCACAGTTTCAACAAATAAAGGGTGTTTGTCCCAATATGATGTCAGAGAGTGGCATTTTCCATTCCTTAAATTGTAATACTAGAACAAAAGTGGACATCTGACCATTTTCTCTTCAGTAAATTAAATGAATTAAATTGGAGTCAAACTAGAGAAGATATATATGAATGCATGACATCACAAAACATTACTTTCAATCAATTCTTACTAAATGTATACAAAACAGGAAGTGACACTAGAGTCCAGTCCCAGTCATGGGTGATTATATAGCTGAGCCATCCATAATTTGAAAAATATTTATGTAAATATATTTGAATGATAAATATATACTTAAAATTATAAATATATATTTATGAAATTAGTTATGAGCATAGATACTTCATAAAATCACAAACTCTATATTGCAATATAGTAAAGGCATGCTTATTACATATCAGATATATTTTTCATACATCTTAGTTGCAAAGAATGGCTCATCTTGATTATTTAGAGTCCCTACATATCATTCAAAGGTGGTATTAGGTAGTTTTGAGAGTTAATTGAAATAAGAATTCTTATTATTTAAAGAGCATAATAACAAAGGTACCTGTAACAGACTGTATTTTCCAAAGATCACTGCAAAATAGCACCAGCCCACAATCTTCTCTAGAACCTTGCCACTCCTTATTAATATTTGGAGTCCACATCCCCTCCCATTGAACGTGGGCAGATAGGTCTTTTTGACATCTTTGTCCAATGTAGTACAGAAGGGTTCTTAAATGATTTTCAAGACTAATTCATAAAATCACACACATTTTCTCCTTGTTCTGATGACTGAATTACCCAATAGTCTCCATGCTCTGAGTAAGCTCAATTAGTTTCTGTAGAGGTCTACATGGACAGAAATTGAGTTCTAAAAACAACAGCTCAAAACTGGCAATTACTGCCAGTTTTCTGCCATGTCTGTGAGCCATCTTGAAGATAGATCCAACAGCCCCCAGTTGGGCTACCCCAATGGATACCATGTAATATGGAAATGAGCTGCAGTGAGCCCTGTCCAAAATGCTGATTCCTGGACAAAATAAATGTTCATAGTTGTTTTAAGTCACTAAGTATTAGAGAGGCTTTCTGTGCAAGAATAGTAGCTAGAGCATATTTACATTTCTGGTATAGGTGTATATTCATAATTAACACCAATATTTATTTATCAAAAATAAAACCCTGAGGGAACATACATTAGAAATTTTCACTGTATATAAAAGATAAATAGTGTACAGTGATGAAAGACATAATGAAATATTTACTTTTATTTTATTATTTATTTTTGAGTGTTATTTATTATTATTCTATTTTTAAATTATTTTATTCATTTATTTTTTTGACTTTGTTTTTGGGAAGGTTTTGGATTACAGAAGGGTCACAACTGTGGCATGGGAGAATCAATGGTGTGGGGCATTGGTGATAGGAGATGAGTGGGGATGGGTGTACCTGGGGCATTCTTTTATAGCATATGAATATATGTTCCAGTGGTCAAGGGCTGTTGTCTCAGTGGTTGGAGACACACACTGCGGAAGTTTGGTATTGTTTATGAATTCCAAAATAGATATTGGGTTGTGTCTGTAAACTGGTCCATTCTTCTGGGTGTATTAGATTGTATTAGGCTCAGATGTTTCATTTTCCTTTATTAAATCAAAATTAGGACTTTTCTTTGAACACATCATTAGGGCAACTCAGTTTGCGTCCCTGACTACAGTGAGCCTATACCTGTGGGCTATATAAATGGATGCTCAATTAAAGACAGAGAAGAAAATATATGGACAAGGAGAACACAGAGAGTTGAGTTTTGATGCTAGAGCCCTGGGGAGATAGCCAAGCCATTCACCTAATACTTTACAGCTGGCCTTGTGGAGCCAGCAGAGCAGCTGAGACTGGAAACAGATAAGCCCTGAGAAGAGAGAAGAGCCTTATGCCAGCCTACAGCTGAGATCAGAAGAAGCTGGGACCACAGAGCCTTAAAAGAAGGAGGATGATTAAACCCTCACAGGCGTTCCCTGCCATCTTGCATCAACATGTGGCAACAGAGTTTGGGTGAGAAAATACCTCTCATGATACCTTGAGATGGACCCTCTAGGGCCTGATAACTGTAAGCTTCTACCCCAAATAAATACTATTTATAAAAGCCAACAGAGTTCTGGTACTTTGCATCAGCACCCCTTTGGCTGACATATACAAACATAAACCCAAAAGACTATTGAATTCCCATTCTGGGAAGTCATGCTACCTTTTCTAATATAGTGGCAAGAGTCCCCTGAATACATGGACAGTGCCCAGAGAAGGAGGACAGACTGATATGACAGGCCCTTGACACTGATGTTTGTACTTACAAATCATAATCTTTTGAAATTGAAACTTAGCCTAATATTATATATTACCTAAGAATTGCCTCCTGAAGGCCTCCTTGTTACTCAAATGTGGCCTTTCTGTAAGCCAAAATCAGCATATAAATCTACTACCTTACCCCCAGCATGGGGCATGACTCCCAGGGATGAGACTCCCTGGCACTGAGGGTTAAGTACCAAATGCCAACTAATGATACATGTGGAAAAAGACCTTAACCAAAACGGGAAATATTAAATATTACATATTTTATTTTATTTTTTTATTTTTATAGAAGCTTTAGATTGCATAAATATTACATAAAAAATATAGAGGATCCCATATATCCCACCCCTCCTTCCCACACACTTTTCCCCATTAACATCTTTCATTAGTGTGGTCCACTTGTTACAAATGATGAGCATATACTGAAGTACTGCTACTAACCATAATCTCTAGTTTACATTATACTTTATCCTTGCATGGTACAATTTTATAAAATTTGACAAAATGTATAATGGTCTATATCCATCATTATGTTGTCATGCAGGACAATTCCAATGTCCTGAAAATACCAGCTGTTATACCTATTCTTCTCTTTCCTCCCCTCAGAACTTCTGGTGAACTCAGACTTTATTTCAGTAAAACAGGTTCTTCCTTGCTAGAACAATAATAAATCTACTTTAGTCCACAGTAGCATATGAAGTGTCAAAAGATTTAAGTCTGGGATATATATTTAATGAGCATTGTACTAATTATAGGTTCAAATAAAAGTGGTAGAAGAGCCATTATGTAGGGAAATTATAAATGAGTCTAACTCTGTTACATTGGGGAGCATATATTCCAAAGTAAGGCCCACTGAAATGGTGACAAATTCCTGAAAATGTCTGCCTTGCCTACAGTGTCTAGATTTCTCTAGAGACCTCAGGAACCCTTCTGTTTGACACAATGTTTACGGTGATTGAGTCAGGTCTGAGATGTGCATAAGTATAATCTCTGAAATGAACTACCGACTCACATTGAAATATTTTAAACATAAAGCTCATTTGTATTTAACATTCCTCCCTTTTGTTCAAGGATTTTTTTTTTACCAAATGCATCTCTATTTGACACTTGTTAATAATTCCTCAGTGCCAGGGAGGCTCATCCCAGTTAGCCACATCCCATGATGGGGAGAGGGGGAAGGTAGTACATTTATAACCTGATTTTTGTTTAGAGATCATGATTGAGCAACAAGGAGACTTTCAGGTGGTAACTGTTAGGCATTATATAATATTAGGCTCACTTTTAATTTCACAAGAAAAGGTTCATAAGTACAACCATCAATAACAAGGTCCTGGTGTAATGGTCTGTCTAGGTGCTGTCCAATTACTCAGGGGATTCTCACCACTCTAAGAATATAGCAGGACATCCCAGTGTGAGAATTCAATATTCTTTCAGCTACTGTGTGGTTCTCCACCCACTGAGACAATGCTCCATGACCAGTTCGTCATATAAGTATGATATAGAGGCAAACCCTATGTGCACCCCTCCGCCCACATCCCCTATCACAGATAACCTACACCAGTGTTCATACCCTGCCACTGTTGTGACCTTCTCTGATCCAAAACCTACCCCAAAGCCAAAAAATAATCAAATAAAAACAATAAGAACTTTAATAACAATCATAATTGTTATAAAATAACAAATAAAATACAGAAATAAAAAAGATTTTTTCATTGCGTCTTCATCACTGTAAGTTCTGTTAACTTTTACGTACACAAGTTAGTTTTTATCACTAAGAGATTTCAAAATGATTTTTAAAGTCATTCCAGAAGTTATGCTTATGCCAGGCTCAGGAGAATCTCATTTTTGGCCACACTGAACAGAGCCTCAAGTAAGGCTGTGCCTGAGGGCTTTAGAACATCTACCAGGGATTCTTAACCAGGGGTCCACAGTCCTCCAATGGGTCCATGGAAAGATTTCAGGGGGTCCATGATATTGAATTAATTTTGAATAATCCTAAAATTTAATTTAAGTACATGCCAATGTTGAGTGTCATACACTATTTGTTGCTTCATTCTGAGAAGGGGTCCATGGTTTTCATCTGAATGGCAAAGGGGTCCATGGAACAAAAAACCTTAAGAATTCCTGGTCTAGACACTATAGGCATGGTAGATATTCTCAGGAATTTGCCACCCTGTCAGTGGGCCTTACTTTGGAATATATGTTCCCCAATGTATCAAAGTTAGGCTCATTTATAATTTTCCAACACATGGCTGTTTTGCCCCTTTTATTTAAACCTATAATTATCACTATTCCCATTAAATATATGTTCCAGATACTTAAACCTTCAGTCCATTCATAGGCCAGTTGTGTCCTGAATCTCTGCAGAGTTGCAACACCTACACTCCAGTTTACTGGACTGCCCCAGGACAACTAACAAAAGGATGATGATGGACAATACCTTTCCCAAAAAGTAGAGAGTGTCTACAAAGGCAAGCAAGACAGTTCCATCCATCTGCCCAATATGTTATAAGCCCATTCTGAATCAGAAACAGAGTAGGCATCAGCACGCAAAAATCCTCAAGATTCATAAGTGAATAAACATAAGGCAGAAATGAAACTATGGATTAAAGTATATTTTATTTTTCTAGCAATGGAAGAACATAACTTTGTTATAAAGGCCATGGTACTCAAAGTTTTTGAGGTGTGGGAGATGGAAGAATAGGTGTAACATGGGGCCTTTTTGTGACATTGGAACTTTTCTGAATGATTTGCAATGTCAGACACAGACTATTTCACATTTTGTCAAAACCTATAAAAAAGTTTGTTACATAGTGTAAAGTATAATGTAAACTAGAGATCATGGATAGTAACAAGTCTTCAATATATGTTGTTCAATTGTGACAAATGTACTACATTAAAGAAAGATGTTAGTGCGGAAAAGTGAGGGAAACGGAGGGAGTAGGGTATATGGGAATTACCCTTTGTTTTCAATGTATCACTTATGTAATCTAAGGCTTCTTTAAAAATAAAATAAAATTGAAAAAAAAATTGTTTTCTCTATTGTTTTTTCTAGACTTGTAAATTTTGTGTGTCTTCTGATATAGAGCATTCTGTTTAATATTTCTGTAAAACTCAAATGAACTTCACCAGAAGGGGTTTTCTAACCATTATCATTTTACCAAGAGTAAATGAAGGAATTTATCCTTGTGTCGTCTCCAGAAAAGTAGTAGTTTCTTTGTTGTATGCTGTTTATCTCTGTTATAGTAAAAACGTTTTGTATCAGAAGTCCATCTTGTTATGTCTTATTCTTGATTGATACCAGAAGTTTCTTGAGGGCTTTAGCCACCTCTTTGTTTTGAAGACTAAAGATGAGGGGATTGAGCATGGGAGTGGCAATGGTGTAGAAGAAAGACACTATTTCACCCTGATCAGCAGTATGATAGGCTTTCGGTAGAAAGCACTTGATGATGGCTGTTCCATATAAGAGAGACACCACAACCATATGGGAAGAACAGGTTGCCAAGGCCTTTCTCATCCCTAAATTTGAGCATAATCTCAAAACAGTAGAAATTATCAGCCCATATGAGGCCATAATGAAAGATATTGGAATGAGAAGGAAAGCAACACTACTGACATAAAGTCCACTTTTATACATAGATCTATCAGCACAAAGAAGTTTCAGGAGAGCTGGGATCTCACAAAAAAATGATAAATTTCCAAGGAGGTGCAGTAAGGGAGATTCAGAGTATATATGACATGGATCAAGGCATTGAGCAGTGATCCCAGCCAGATGCCAGCCACTATGAAGGCACAGACTTTAGGGCAGATTAGGACTGAATAATGGAGAGAATGGCATATAACCACATAGCGGTCATAAGCCATGACAACCAGAAGAAGATACTCAGATCCAACAAGGGTTGTGAAGAGGAAGAGCTGAATTCCACAGTTAACAAAGGAAATGGTATTTTTCACTGATAGGTAATCATTAGCTAACTTGGGGACAATTGTGGAAATATACAAGAGGTCCTTGATGGAAAGTTGACCGAGAAGAAAGTACATAGTTGTATGGAGTCGTGAGTCCAACCAAATGAGAATAATCATCATAATATTGCCAACAAGCATTACAAGAAACACAGAAAAGATGAGAGAGAAGACAAGATTGGGGACTTGAATGTGGTGAAATAGTCCCAGTAGAATAAAATCAGTTCCTCTTGTCTGATTATTCCATCTCAAAATTCTTTACCTCCTAATTCATTATCCTGGATAGATTAGAAAAATCTTTACTCCCACCGCAAATTGGAACTACTGTCATATTGCAATATTCCAACGACTGTTTCCTACTTGTACAGGTATATATATTATGTGTTTCAACTATTTTAAAATGACATTTTACTGCAAAATGGTTCTCATTACTATTGCACTGTCAACACATGGTGCTTTAAAATAGTTTTCTCCAAAATTGCCAAGGTGCAAAACTCTCAGTATTTTAAGGAAATACATGTAGACCCCTTCAAATTTTGATATGATTAATAAGTAGATTTTGAATAAAATTAAATTCCATACATTTCTATATAATCTCTCTCCCTCTATCTATTGCTCATATATGTCTCTTTATCTTTCTCTCTATATATGGATATCAAATTAACTACTATATCTATATCTGTATCTTTACCTGTATTTCCTGCTGTATCTACATCTATACCCATATCTATATCTATATCTGGTTCTATTTCTATTCCTATAGTCTCTGTGTTTGGATAGAACTACACAGACACTTGAAACCATACTTTGGTTTTGTTTAGTCCTGATTTGCAAGAGCTGGAGACTGTGAAAATGAGATATCATTCATAAGATATCTTATATAAAAGTATGTGAAATAGGCTAGTTTTTTAAAATTTGCTATTTTACCCTAAAAACATGTGAAAGAGATACTTTCCTTTTTCTCAAAAGGCAAGTTTGATTTTCAGAGAGATCAAATATGTTTGCATATTTAGACATCTGTTAACTAATGAAGATCATGATCATATAAAATGTTTCTAAGTTCCCTGTTGTTTTGCTTCAGCATTTTACCTAATGTGGCCTCTAAAGGAGGAATCTTCTTTAGATGTCCTTCATTTTAAAATAAAAATGGATAAGTTTGTCTTTAATTTTAATAATTGGACAGCTGAAAACAACAAACCATCCAAAGAGAAGCAAAAGAAGCTCAGTATCAAACCAGATGCCTGCTGTATGACATTCACAAATTTGACTATACATACTCAAAAGAATTGTTAATATGTCAAACTACAAAAACAATGGAAATGAACGAACATGCAAATGATGCTGTTGGTGATATAGTTTGGCCAGAAGGCTTGGGAAAATTCTTCATCTGTACTTAAACCAATAGAATTCTGTGTGAAGACAAACAGAGATTTTCTAGACCAAATGGGGCATTAATTTATTCTGAAGGGGGAGAATGGAGAGAACCTTGATTGACTCATATGTTATTTTGTGGAAATAAGAATGATGTGGGTAATTTGGTTAAATTTGTTAATGTTCAGGCAATACATTATTGAAGACATTCCTCAGAATTTAGGTAATATTAAACACTGCATTTATGAAAAATGAAAAAAAAATTTCACACAACAGAGAAGAAGACTAGTCTCTTTCCTGGAAAAATGTAGTTGGAGTCACTGGTTGCCACAATTTATATCTACTTATGTCTTATGCTTGGAAGAGTTCACATTTATTCTGATGCTCCAACTAGGAAAATCTATACATTACACCTAATTGACATTGGCCCCTTGAGAAGTATGATCTTTTATTATAAAAATATTACATCACATTATTTCTGTTTATTTTGTGGTTTTTATCATATATCACTTACTAATTCTCCAACAAATAATTAGAGCAATAAAAAACTGAACAGCAGAAAGTAATTCAAAACACTGGGATTAATTACTTTAGCTTAAACTCTGGGAAGTTTCTCACTACTAAGAATAAATTAGCTCTGATTTATGTTTCAATAATTTAATTTTTAATTCAAAATTAAGTTTTACAAATTCATATAAAAAGACTCTAAAATAAACTCAATTAAATGTAAATTATGTAGTATTTTAAAAATCAAACTATGCATGATGTTTGTTTCATGGTTTTATTTCAGTTGATTGAAAAACATTGAGAAATTATTTAATCTATTGAACTATTGTTTTCAAATAAGTCAATGCAATTAATGAAACAAAACTCTTAACTCAGGATACATTTTGAATTTTTCTTACACTGTATCTTATTACCTGTGTGAAAAATGTTTTGATGACAAAATCACATCAACAGACACACAAAGCTGTTGGGTTTTTGAGAGTGATTTAATTTTATTGTCTCTAAATATAATTGCTTAACTGAGTATAATGTATTTATATATTGAATGGGGTTGCTTTCTCTCAATCACTGACACATATGTCAAGTAAAGAAATGCAGACACATACTAGGTAAAATATAAGGAATATAGAATAGATAATTATTATAAGGTTCTCTTTCATATCCTGAATCATCTCTTAGTTTGATGTCCTCTCTCTTACTAAATGTTTTATAGAACTATCAAGAGATGTTTGATGTAAAGGCAGTGACCACCAGAGGTTCTGAGGTATGGGAGAGGGAAGAATAGGTGTAATATGGGGGCATTTTCAGGACATTGGATTTGTCTTGCATAACATTGTAGTGATGGGTACAGGCCATTGTATATATTTTCATAACTTACAAAGTTATATGGGACAAAGTGTAAACTATAATATAAAATGTATTCCATGGTCAGTAGCAATGCTTCAATATGTGTTCATCAATTTTAACGGACACACTACACTAATGAAGGGTGTTTTTAATGTGGAAAAGTGTCAGAGGGGAAAGGATTGAGGCTTATTGAAATCCCTTAAAATTTTTATGTAACATTTATGCAATCTATAGCTTCTTTAAAATTAAAAAAACAATTAATTATACAAAAGAGACATCTAACAGTAAGAATGTTGGAGATTGGATAACTACTAATTGCCTATTTTTCATTCTTTATCAACAAATAGCTTGATATATGATTCTATAGAGTGGTGAGCACTTAGGAAATGAACATTTGCTCTTTTCAATGTATACCAAATTGTAAATCCATATGTAAGCAGGTAGACATAAGCACATACTGTGACTCTTTGCATTAACATACAAAGTTTCCTTATATAGTTAAAGTGATTTTCACAAAAGATAATTCATATACTTTTCCATATTTTGTTGAAAAGATTATTTTCTCATTAGTATATGGATATATATTTAGTACTTTTTAATAAATTTCAAAAAATTGTTTTAATCTGAAGATGAATTTATTCATTAGAAGAAACTAATAGGAATTTAGAATATGAAGGAATCAAAGGCCCTTGTTTCTTTATCTCAACTGGTTAACTTGTACTTTTTTACATCCTATGCACAATACATCTCTCAAATACCCTTTCACATATGCCTAAGAACTCCTGTGACTGAAAAATTTATTTTTGCCTAATATGATATTTCCTATATTATCATACCAAATTATTATGCAATATTTTCATTTAAAAAGTCAAAATTAATTTGCTTCCAGTAAAAATTATTTTAATTTGAATACACAAAAGCAAATAAATAATATCTTCTACTGCCTATCATATAATTATTTATTAAATATGTGTTAATGATATATTTTTATAATTCAAAGATTGTTTGAGACAATATTTCTTTGAATTGTTACTCAAGAACTGTGAAGGATATATGACATTGAACACATGGGGTAAATAGATAAAACTACTATATAAGAGCTGCTCAATTTCACCTAAATTTATAGTGACTCAGAGAATAGATTTGATTATTATGTAAGATTTCTTTTATCTCTGCTGCAAAAGCATGGCTTATGCTTATAATTTTGAATGATTTACCTGCTCACATCAGAAAAATAGTACTATCATGCTTATTTTCAAATAATATTTATTGGATTAGAATTATAGCTTATTTTCTTTTTATATTTTTTTCTCAATATATCACCAAAAACCTTTCTATGTAAAAGGAAATGTTGCACAAAATGTATCCAGAAATATTCACCTTCCTTTGCTATCAGGGCCATATATTACCATGAAACTAAGAAGGTTTAATACAACACAAAGTACTCTACTACAGAGGTTTGGTCCAATTTACAATTCTACCTGCACTGTCCTCAGAGAAAATGTCTCTTATCTGTGCTTCAGTTCTCTTAGGTAGACCAAGCACAATTACTCCATTGCCCTTCAAATGCCAAAATTAGGCAAGTCTGTTCTCTTGGAAACAAGCAAAAGAAATTAACATTCAGTCACATAAGCATTCATTTACCAGCCACTGCTAATTTCATATGAGAAAGGGAATATTGTAGCAGTGAAATCACAGGGCATAATTCAACACTTTATGCCTAGGATCCAGAGTGATTGGGTTTCTCTCCTGGCATCACCACTTACAAGTATTTTTGGCATGTTACTTAATTTTATTTCCTCTGGTACTTTATCTACAAAATGAGAATGACAAGAGCATGCTTATTATAATGTTTTGTGAGTATAAAGTGAATTGATTTATGCAAGCCTCATGGAACAGTGCTAAGTTTGGGGAGATGGTAAATGTTTCACACTATGAGGATGAGTTTTGATACTTTAGATTGGTATAATTATGAGTGAAAATTGATCCATAATGTATAATTTAATTTTTCCTGGAGGTATCAACAAATCCACAAATAAGAAACTTGAATAAAGAGAAACATTTTATTTTAATTAACTATATGTGTGACTCCATCAATATGTTGAATATGAGGCAACTTATTTAAAAATAACAAAAATATAAATGTACTACTTTGTATATACACACAGTGCATGCTTTATATATACAAAGAAAGTTTCTTGGTCTATATCATTTTGAGTTATTCATCACCTTTGCTATTTATTTGTACACTTATGCAATTGGACAAATTTCATTAAAAGTCTCTAAGCTTTCTAATACCCACACAATATATAATCACTGTTTCTATGTATGTGGGGATGTAATGATCTATAACATTCCCAAGCACTGGGTGTGCTTACCGAAAGAAATCTCCAGCTGTGCATGGACTACTGAGGAAATTACATTAAAACAGAGTTGGTTTTAAGGTTTTTGTGGAGTATGTGATTTTTAAATAATTTAGAATTTCATTGAGTACTTATGTGCTACTCGGAGCTACAATTTTTTGTTTATAGTAAATCCTCAGACTTTCCAGTGTCCCTCTTTGGAAGGTATTATGAATCAGACATGAATTTCTCAAATTTAGAAGTTGCTTAATTTCACCCAGATAGCAAGTAGTGGAGCCAAAAGTTGATCATATGTATACCACTGCAGTGCCTGTGTTCTTCTTGGTCATGTTTTAGAGCCACAAAATATTAAACACATCACCAAAGATTTGGGTTTAGCATTTTTCTACTCTACTAAGAAAATTGTAAAAGATAGGGTTAAAATGCAAATACAAATGGCCAAAAAGCAAATGAAAAAATGTGCAACATCACTAGCTATTAGGTAAAGGCAGATCAAAACTACAAAAAGATATCATTTCACACTTTAGAGAATGGCCGCTATTTTTAAAAAAGGATGTGGAGAAATAAGAACACTCCTTCGCTGTTGGTGTGAATGTAGAATGAGGCAGCCTTTGAAGACACTTTGGTGGTACCTTAAGAAGGTAATTATACAACTGATAGCTGGAAAATGAGCTTATTAAAAATTTCCTCATTTAAGCAGCTTGGATAATTGGAAATATAATTCAGATCATTTACTTGTAATTGAATTTTAAAAGTCTACAGTTTGCACTTAGTTCACTGAAGGGTATTAACCAGCCCTTTAAGTTTTTTTTTTCAAAGCCAGGTTAGATTTAATTAATAAATTATAAGAAATAGATAACATAACAACCAGCATTTATAAATGTAAATAATAATTCTGATATAATTTATTTCTAACACAATTCTAATTTTTATATTATAGCTCTATTGGACATAATAATCTCTAAGGGTGAAATAAATTATTGGTTTAGTTAAATAATTTCCATTTCAGTCATAATTCTTTCTGGATATTCAAATTCCTATTTAGGAATTCTTCCTATCTTATTGGAATGAATTACAGCAGATTATAATAAACTCATAATTTAATTAGGCAGAAAAACTCAAAATCTTTTTGAACAGTAGTCATACTAACTCATTTTTTATCCTGATGGATTATTTTAATTAATGAGTATGCATAAGGGTGAAAAATGATGTATCCAAAAGACATATTTGTTCTCAAGTCCTCGATTAAAAGCAAGTGTTTATTTTATATGAAGAAACTTACAGAATATTGATTACAGGAACAATTTGCTAGTGAACTGATTAATGATAATTTATATAGGATAATATTGTTATGTAACACTTATCTGGTCTATTCCAGCACTTTTTTGGTTAATATTTGCAGAGAATACCTTTGTCCAACCTTTTACTTTTAACCTGGTTGCATTGTGTTCCTACATCTGAGGCGGGTCTATTGTAGACAATATTTAGATGGTACGTATTTTTTTATCCATTCTGTGATGGTTAGGCTAATGTGTCAACTTGGCTAGGTATTGTGCCCAGGTGTTTGCTCAAGTAGGCAATGAGCTAATTGTAATAAAAGGACATTTATGGACTTTAGTCACCAGTGAGTTTACTGCATAGATAGCTGATAACATCTATATCAATCAGGGAGATTGCCTTCAGCAATGAGTGATGCTTCGTCCAATCAGTTTAATGCCTTAAAAGGGGAAGTGATTTCAACATTCACAGAGAATATCCCAGCTCATCTTTGGACAGCCAACATCTCCAGGAACTCACCAAGGACCTTCACTGGACATTCATTGAAGGACTTCATTTGCAGCTTGCCTGCGAAACCTGGACTTGGGCATCCCCACGGTCATGTGAGAGACTCATAAAATTTCATATTATTGACAGATATCTCCTGTTGATTCTGCTTCCCTAGAGAACCCTGACTAATGCACATTCTATCAGTTAATATCTTTTGATTGTAGTGTTCAATCAAATACCATTCTGTGTTCTTACTGTAAAGGAATTACTTCATCCACTTTGTCCTTAAGTTCTCTGTTGTCATACAGTTCTATTTTCTGTCTTCTTATCCTTTAGTTTACCCTTCCTAATAATCTTCATTTCTAAAGTCTTCTCCAAATTTCTCACTCTTGCTTTTTCCTTTTGGGATGCAGCACCCCTTTTAGTATGTCTGTTAAATCTGGCCTTTGGGTAACATATTCTCTCAGGCTTTGTTTGTCTGTGAAGACTTTGAACTCACCCTCATTTTTGAAGGACATCTTTGCTGGATGCAGAATTTTTAGATGGCAGTTTTTCTCTTTCAGTACCTTAAATACATCATACCACTTTCATCACTTTCATGGTTTCTGATGAGAGGTCTATACTTAGTGTTATCACATTTCCTTTTTATGTGATGCTTTGCTTTTATCTTGCTATTTTCAGAATCCTCTATCTCTGATATTTGTATTTGTGATAGTAGTTGTCTCTGGGTATGTCTGTTCAGATTTATTCTGTTTGGAGTCTGTTATCCTTCTTGAATATTGATATTTATGTCCTTCATAAGGGTTGGGAAGTCTTCAGTCATTACTTCCTCAAATATTCTTTCTGTCCATTATCCATTCTCTTCTCCTTCTGGGACTCCAATAATGTGAATGATTGGGAATTTTGCATTGTCATTCAATTCCCTGAGGCTCTGTTACATTTTTTCCATTCTCTTCTCTTTCTGTTCCCGTGCCTTTTCCTGTTCAGATATTCTGTCTTTGAAGTCACCAATTCTTTCTTCAAGCAATTAAAATCTTCTCCTATATGCCCTGAATGTATCCTTAATTTCATCTACTGTGTTTTTCATTTCCATGAGGTGTGTTACTTTTCTTTGCAGACTTTGAAATTGTTCTGTATGCTCTTCCATTGTCCTTTTAATATCTGTTACTTCTTTAGTAATAATTTCTTTAAATTTTTGATATTATTTCAGAGAGTTGAGTGATTATCACTGATTAATTGTCTTATATCATGTATCTCTTCAGGATATTTGGTGTCTTCTTTTGGCTAGGCCCTGTCTCTTGTTTCCTAATATAGCTTATAATTTTTTTTGCTGATATCTAGACATCTGAAAATATTGGTGAATTTACTTTGATGGAAAATTTCTCTCTCTTGCCTATTGTTTTTTTTTCATAGCTTTTCTTTGATATTTGGTTCAACATATTCTCAGTCTTTAAAATTGCCCAGCTTAAGTTTTCAATATCAGGCCAAGGACTTACTAGTGGGGCAAGTATTTTCTCCCAGGGGTTGGATGCAGAAATTGTGATGTTTTTGTCCATGCAATTTACAGACAAGCCAGCAGATGGTGCTAGTTAGTTTACCTCCAGAGTGGAGATTCAAAATGGGCTCTGTTGGCTGAATTTACTGAAGAAAAGCAACCCGACCTCCCCTCCATTTTCCCTTGAAAGAGTTGACAGGAAGGAAGATGTCTGTTCACCTCAGTTGGCTACAGTGTGGTCAGTCTAATATCATGGGAGTGGGGGAAGGGAGCCCTTCCCAACTACTGTGAGTGCTTGGTAATGCACATTTGTCATTTCAACCTCTTTGTCTCTCTGCCAGTTACCATCCAGGGATTTGAGTAGCTCTGTCCTGTTCTGCTAATCTCCCAAGACAGTTGTCCCTTAGATGGCTTTTGCCTCTTTCTCCATTGTTTTTTTGTGAAAACATTCGGCTCTGCTTTTAGTCTTCCACCATCTTCCCACAACCCTCCCAGACCTTTCAGTTTTGCTTACAGGAATAAGACAACATCTCAAAGCAAAACAAGACAGAAAGGTGTCAGGAGCACTTTATGACCCAAGAAACCTGTAACTTCTCTCAGAGACAAAATCTTGATACCCTTGAGCTGTTGGCTGAGAAAGGAGCCATGAAGACCTTACTAATTTTGTGGTTAGTTAGCTGCTGAAATCAAGGCTAAGTTTGATTGCTTTAGACAATGCAGTACTGAGAACCTGCTCATACTCCCCTTTTTATTTGCCTTTAAAATCCCTTGTACCCCTTCTCACTTTGAACTGGTTTGGAGATGATTCCCCCATTTTCTTGCTTGTGCACTTGGAATAAATCACCTTCTTAGTGAGAGACATATTTCTCTTTTGTGTTGCTGGATCAGGCACACTCTTCTATTAGAAATAACTGTGCTTGCTTATGGTAACAATTTATTGAGACAGCCAGGAGCCACTCTGCTCTAGTGCATAGTCCACTGTAGCAGCCTCAAAACATTTTTCATCAGCTACAAGGCTTCCCTGGATCCCTCAGCTTCATGCCTGGCATCTGCCCTGGGATTTCCCTGGACAACCCAGGATGAAGGTTCTCGGTGAGGTTTCTGCTGTGGGCAAACACAAGTGTGATATATATCCATGATCAAATACTATTCATCTGTAAGAAAAAATGAAAACAAGAAGAAATGACAACATGGATGAAGCTTGAAGACAATATGTTGAGTAAAATAAGCCACAAACAAAAGGACAAATATTGAATGGTCTCACTAATAGGAATGGAATAGAATGACAAAACTCATGGAGGTAAAATCTAGAGTATAGGTTACTAAAGATAGAATGTGGGTGAAGAATTGGAGTTGATGTTAATGCAGAATTTTTAATAAGGTTTATTTTAAGTGTGGAAATGGATAGAGGTGCTGGTAACACATTATAATGAGTATAGTTAACAGAGCTGTTTTATAAGTGGTTTTATGGCTGCAAGGTGTCTAGGAATGTAAATGTCAATTAATAGGAAGACAGAGGGTAATCTACGGAATATAAAACAGTGATTTCAGCAGTGGATAAATATTGTGGTTAATAGTATAATTATAAATTATGGATGAAAGAAATATTGTAATATTTTGCAGTAAAGGCAAAGCAGATATCATATAAATTCTTTTTTTTTCCCTGTATACTTTTATTTATTTATTTATTTAATTTTTAATTTTTTTTATTGTGGGTAAAAATCAAATTCTTCACAATACATACCAATATTTGTAAAATGATATATAAATACATATGCATATGTGTGCATTTGTTTACATAAATGTTATTTGTTACATATATATATATATTTTTTAAAGGTGCTTAGATTACCTAAATATTACTCAGAAATTACAGGGATTCCCATGTTCCCCACTGCCCACACCTCCAACAACATCCCACACCACCATTCCTCATCCATGTGGTACAACACCCGCAATGGATATATACATCCTGAGGCCTTGCCACTGAGCACAGACCACAGTTCACATCACAGACCACACTCTCTCCCACCCAGTTCTGTATGGTATATTTTGATGGAAAATGGCCTACATCCGTCGCTGCTACGCCACTCAGGACAACCCCCAAAGTCCCAAAAAAGCCCCTGTATTTCAACTGCCCTTCCTCTCCCTGGCCCAAAAATGTCCAGTGGCCACCGGCTCCACCTCACTGTTACAATTTCTTCCATTGCTTGAATCACAATATGTCTACAACAGAACACCACCAAGTCCACTCTAGTCCACAGCTCTTCCCCCAATCCTGAGGGGACTTGGATGGTGATGTCTACTCCACCTCCAAGTGAGAGAGGGCTTATATCCCATGGATACAGTGGATGGGATTATCTTGCCTGCAACTGCAGGCCCTCTCCATTCCCTGGGATGGCCATTGCCCATCGTCGTCTCCTCGCCAGGTTACTTGGATGAGTCCATTGAGCTGTAGGGTAGGAGTTGCAGCTCCACAGGGATTCCAGGAACAGCTGGCACATAGGTGGGCCAGAGGATACAGTCCCTGGAAGTACACCTAAAAACTCCTGCATCACATATAGGTTTGAGTAGAAGGGACTGATGGACCATGTGCAGGGATGACTTATTTGAGCCCAACTTTGTCACTCTCAGGAACACAGATGCCAATGAAGAGCCCACTAATTAGGCATCAATCTCTGGGGCTATCCCCACTTGTATAGGACCTGGGTGTCACCAGAGCCCTC
>JAQZBX010033143.1:0-25508 GCA_029593785.1 Cabassous unicinctus | reverse complement strand
GGCAAGTCCGCCCTAGCGGGCTGCCCATGCCGCTCCCTCCACTCCCGGCAAGTCCGCCCTAGCGGGCTGCCCATGCCGCTCCCTCCACTCCCGGCAAGTCCGCCCTTGCGGGCTGCCCACGCCGCTCCCCACTCCTGGCAAGTCCACCCTCGCGGGCTGCCCATGCCACTCCCTCAACTCCCGGCAAGTCCACCCTTGCGGGCTGCCCATGCTGCTCCCCACTCCTGGCAAGTCCACCCTCGCGGGCTGCCCATGCCGCTCCCTCCACTACCAGCAAGGCCGCCCTCGCGGGCTGCCCACGCCGCCCCCTCCACTCCTGGCAAGTCTACCCTTGCGGGCTGCCCACGCCGCCCCCTCCACTCCTGGCAAGTCCACCCTCGCGGGCTGCCCTCGCTGCTCCCTCTACTCCCGGCAAGCCCGCCCTTGCGGGCTGCCATGCCACTCCCCAGTGCTGCCAAGTCTGCATGTCTTTCTGACGCTTACGGAGCCCGAGTGCGCCTTGCTGCTCTCTGGCCCTCTATCTTGGATCTCCCAAATACATTTTTAATATCAAGCACATTTGAAGTTACCCTAAACTCAACAAAACTAACAAAATATTTCCCAGGCGAGGGCTTGGTGATGTTCTTTGGAGGCTGATTAGCAGGATATTTTCCTTGCTATGGTTACTGCTTTTATAGCTAACGTGTTTCCTACCTGTATGCCAATAGCATAGCAGCTTTCTTAAAATGCTTTTTGTCCTAATTTGGCTTAAAAATCTGAAATCTCTTCCATCCCCTCGCTCGCAAACCCTTTCATCTTAGACAGGGTGAAGGTACAGTTGATCCCAGTGGGGCAGTGTAATGCTTTTGTGGCCCCCAGAAGGTCCTGTTCTTAGAGCTCATCCACTCCGTGCGTGTGAACCCGCTGCAGTGGGACCTTCTGCTTAGATCACCTCAGCTATCTGATTAGATTGCAGGGCCCCGGGTGGGTCTTAATCCTCTTACCAGGGTCCTTTATAAATGGAGAACTAAAACCCACAGATGCAGAAAGAAGGCCACAGAGACAGAGGAATCCAGAAGCTGAGGGAGAAGGTCCTGGGAGCTGGAAGCTGAAAGCAGTAGGTCCGGAGGAGAGGGGAGAGATGGGCAGGCACTGCCATGCGCCTGGTTGCCCACAGGTGCAGCTTGGAGAAAGCATCTCTGATGATGCCTTGATTTGGATGGTTTCATGGCCTCGAAAGTGTAAGCTCATAAGTTCATAAATTCCCATTGTAAAAGCCAGCTCGTTTCTGGAATAGTGCATTGGCAGCATTTAACAAACTAAAACACCAAATTTAATTAATTGGTCATGAATTCTGAGTGCATAATGGCTTTCACATCAACACAGCTTTGTTGAATTAGCAAAATAATTAGTAATAATTGGTGACATGAGATCTGACATGGGCATAGGTGGGTGACTTACTGCATCTACAAATTACCTGATAAACCGTGGAAACTCATTTTACCCTTCCTGTCTAGAAAATTCCCATTGTTTTCATTTTTAAATTTGCTTACTTGTCTAAGAAATGGGCATGCAAGATCTAACATGAAAATTAAAATTGATTGTAAAAAACCTCAATATAAAAATTAAAAATCAATATAAAATATATTAAGGTAAAATTAAAATACAATTTAATATAAAGAACTAAAATTGATAACCCCAAACCTCATCCTAGTGCTCAAATCACAGTTAACAGTTGTGATTGTTTTAGCATGGATTATTCCAGACTTTACCTGGGTGTTTCCCAACATATATGGGCCAATAGAAAATGCCAAATGTTTCTGTGTGCATATTTTTATCTTCTTTTCATATTGCACACAGAATGCATCCATTTGCACCCCATTTCACCATGATGTTAAGATTGCACCTGGCATTCTCATTAGTAGCTGATTGTTCCTCTTGGTTCATTGTTTTTCTGGCTCTGCCTTCTCTTGGAGAGGTTGGCATCAGAAGTGTGTCCTCCAGCCTTGATGCTCATGGGAGGGTGGGGTGGGGCAGTAGGAGAGGGGTTTCTCTTTCTGGAGCAGGGTGGTGGGATCACAGGGGAAGACGAAGCAGGGACTTTCCTCTTCCCCTTGTGTGAAGCCTACTCCTAACCTGGCTCTGGCCTGGCCAGACTGCCATGTGCGGTAGTGAGCTCTCCGTCACTGGCAGCAGGGACAAGCAGACTGAAGCCTGCTGTTGATGTGCCATTCAGTTTGTCTCTTTTATTTGTTGCTTTTCAATATAACAGAATCTGACTCAGAGTAACTTAAACATGAAAGGGATTTGACTCCCAGAATCCACGGAAAAACTAAAAATATACCATGGCTGAGGGAACCAGTAGGAACTAAGAGGGGCTGTGTAGTTTAAGAATAGAGCTAAGATCTGCACAGGGGCAGCGTGGCTAAGACATGGCCGCTGGTCTGCCCACCCCTGGCCACTCAGCCCCATCCCAGTAAGTGACCATGCTGGGCGTGTCTGGCTTCCCAAGACAGTGGCCATCCAGGGTACTTAGCAAGGAAGCCAGGTGTGCCTTCCAGATGGACTGCCTGGGTGCAAGAGAGCCCACTTTCAGGGGCTCCCTCATGTCCCCCATGAAAGCCATACATGTTCAAGTTCCAACCCACCTTCCTGTGGGTAAGGACTCATTTGTGAAGAGGATCTTTGAAGACGTTATTGTTAGTTAGAGTGCGAATAGGATCTTCGAAGACCCTATTGAGAGGAGGCAGAATTGCAGCGGGGTGGGTCTTAATCCGTACGACTGGAATGTTCATAAGCAGAGGAAATCTAGAGAGAGGCAGACGACTGAGCAGGAGAAGGAGAAGCCAGAGGAGAAGCCATGGACAGAAGCAGGGGCACAGGCCAAGGAGCCCCAAGGACGGCAGCAAGCTTGCGCCCGGACGCCACAGACCCTGGAGAAAGCACGGCCTGCCGAGAGCTTGATTTTGGACTTCCAGCCTCCAAACCGCAAGACAGTAAATCCCTGTTGTGTAAGCCAGCCATTGTGTGGCATTTGTCGTAGCATCCCTGGCCAACTAAGTCATCCCTCAGGAGAGGGAGAGTTTTCTATCAGTCACGGGTGTGATTTAAGGAGTGGCTTAGGAGAGCGAGCCAAAAACAAGATAATTTCAGAAATGCCTTCCTGCTTTCATGTGACCACGTGCTGGAACCCAAGGGATCGCTATCGTACAATAGAGTCATTCCAAAATTTTAGGCAGGTGGAGAGGAAGTATATGGAGCCAGAGCAAAGCTGTTATTGCTGTGGCTTTTTCATTGAGTCAGTTATTTTCGTTTTGAGCTATTGCACCAGCCCAGGACCTGGCAGGCACTGGCCTAAAGTAAAGTTCAGGCATTTATTACATGAGGCAGGTGTCTCATGGAACCAATGGTGGCATGTACTTGGGACACGAACAACCCTCTTTCTCGCTCATTCTTCCTCCCTTCTCCACTCTTTCTAGATCGACTTTCTCTCTGTGACAGGTAGACAAATTCTTCTTGGAAATTCCACGTTCACATCACAAATTTGGCCAGGGCAGACCTGAGCCCGGGACTTCTCATTTTCATGGCCCCATGTCAGCTGCACCTATCATAAGGTATTTTTTCCGGCCTTGACAAAAGGCCCCATCCCTGTGAATTGGCTGACATTGGAGTACCTTGTGCATTGCCCCAACCTCTGGGATGCACCATTTCCATCAAGCCCAGTTTTACTTGACATCGAATTGCAGGCACTGGGGGCTACACGTGCATTTTCATAATAATTAAGGTGCCCTTCTTCTGCCTCCTGCCTGTCTGCCACCCACAAGTCCCTTAAAGTCATGTAAATTTTCTCTCGGGCTGCCTAACTAAGCTATGTGTGGCAGGGCTTTATTTTTAACTCTGCTCAAATCTTTGTAGCATTTGGTTTTTTGGGAAGGAAAGAACATCCTTTCTCAAAAATGGAGATGAATGGGAAGGTTCGTGTTGCAAACCCCAATCATGCAATTTAAATCTATTGCTTCAAGCAATGCTTTGTGATGTCATTTAGGTTAAAACACTCTACCACGTGCCTCCAAAGGTCTGCGTCTTTGTTCTGTTGAAAATTGGACAGAAGCAGCCTGCTGGGTTTTAGAAACGTTTTGGTCCGCGGTTATGCAGGGGTGGGCCATGTTTCCCTGTGCGGGGAGCCTCGCTCAGCTTCTCCTGCACTGACGCAGGTGGGGCCTAAGCAGCCAGTGGGGCCAGGAGGAAGGGCCGAGCAGAGTGAGCCGCGAGGCGTGGCTCGCGAGGACCCCTCAGAGGAGGCGAGGAGGAGTGCACAAGCCGTGCCCCGCACACCCCTCCTCACGCACTGCCTCCCCAGGGGTCTCTGAGACAGGAAATACAAGGATGGAAACTGGGGGAAATGCTCCATATTATGCCCATGGAAATGGTTTACTTTGTTTCCGAGGAACACGTGTTGAGCTTGTTCGTATCTCAGGGGGCATCGGTTTGGGGCCATCACAGCACCCCTGCGTGCAGCACCCAGGGACTGGGGGGACTTGGTCAACGCAGCCCCGCCAGGGCCGAGACGGTGCTTCCTGCTTCAAGGGAAGTCCCGACGGCCCTGTCACACGCCACAGGGGCGTGGGGGGAAGGGGCGTGAGGGCAGGTGGGCACGTGGTCCAGACCTCTGGGTCAGAAAGCACCTCAAACGTAGACTAGGATTTTCTCCAGATGAGGGTGTGTGTGTGTGTGAGATACAGCCAGGGGGAGAGACTGCCAAGAAGGGAGGAAGAAGTGGGTCATGCTTCGCAGGCTTCGAACTTGCGTCTGAACCCTAGCCTAGCCCGCGTTGCTGCTAGTGCTGCACACACACACGGGCATGTGCATACATGTGACGCACACGGGCATGTATGTGCACACAAACAGGTGCCTACACACGTAACCGTGTGCCTTCACATACATGCTCACACGTAGTAATTAGTATGTGCTTAGTACCGTCATACTGGCTTTAATTTTTTTAGGAGGTACTGGGAATCGAACCCTGGACCCCGCACATGGGAAGCAGGCACTCAAACACTGAGCTACATCTGTTCCCCAGTGAGAGTTGATTTTCTTGCTTGTTTATTTCTTTTGTTTTTAGGAGGTACCAGGGTTGAACTCGGGACCTCGTACATGGAAAGCAGGCACTCACCCACTTGAGCTGCATCTGGTCCCCCGTCATGCTGGATTTTATTTCTGTTGTTGTTGTTTCAAGTGCTAACTCATTTGTTTTGAATAAGCATTTAAATGTGCCACATAATTTTCAGACCTATTCTGATACGTTGTCATGTTTAAATATACTAGGACATTTGAACATGGGAGGGTCAAGTTCTCTCCAATGGAATCATTAAAGAAAATAAATTCCTCAGAGATAAGAGAGTGGGGGAAGTCAGAGAGAGAGAGAGGGAGAGAGAGAGGAGGTGAATCTTTAAGCAAAAAGTGCCTAATGGCCTTTAACCAGCTGAAGTGAGAGAGCCACTGCCACTCCCGCCAGGACACATGGGAAGCTTTCTGTAATACCCACAGGCTTGCTCGTGAGGATTTGGAGCCGAAGCAGATGAATTAAAACTCGTTGTGGAAATTCTCTCTGGTGATCGCTTCGGGCCCTCCTGACCTATTTCACTGCCGTTTTCCTCCTTTGGGATGTAAAGGAAATTGCTTCGTATCTATTTTTCTCACCCTCCCTTCTCTTCCTGGGCTTTTCTTTTTTTCCTTGGAAGTCCTGATTCAATCTCGTCTTCTAGTAATTTTGAGTTGAAGCCTGTTTTCTGCTTTCAGGCCTGGCAGTTGGTGATTACCCTTTTTTTACGTGTATGCCGTGTGGCCTGCTTCGGCGGCCCTGGGAGGCGCTGAGGCCCGCATGGACGCCCTGCTGTGGGCATCGTGCCCTCTGCCCCGTCCTGCCTGCCTGCTGCCCGCCACCGCCGCCGAGAGCCGCCCACGAGCCCTCCTGCAGGGCAAGGGCGGCTCACACGGGCCTGTGGGCAAGGCGCCTGGCCTGCCCTGGCTTTCCACTGTGGCTTTGGTTCTCTCCCGTCTCGCATGTGGACAGAGCGTTCGCCTCAGTGAGGTCGGGAGGCGCGCAGGTGCTCACAGGCAGGACTCACGGGCTACTGGTGCGAGTTTGGCTGGGTTAGGGTGTTCTTGGCGGCAGGTAGGAAGAACCCCACCCAATCGCCTTTAAACAGGAGAAGGGGTTTACTGGTTCTCATAAGTGAGAGCACAGCAGGCGGCCTCCAGCAGGGCGACCTCAGCGCTGGGTTTCTGGGCGAGTCCCGCGGCTGAGGTTCCTCAAGCTCAGCCCTTCACAGGCCGCCCTCTTCCCGGCCTCCCTACGCCACGCCCTCCCCGAGAGCCCTCGCCATGGGGTCCTCACCGACGGAAAGGGTTTTGGCCATGTCTGCACCCCTCAGCCAGTCAGAGGCCACGGGACAGCCTCGCACAGGATAGGCTCGCTCAGCCCACCTAAGCCATGGGTTGCCCAAGCCAAGGGCATGGGAAACTGCCTTGTCCACTGCGAGCTCACCTGAGCCACAGGTGAGCACACGTGGGGATGCCCGAGGAGAGGCTCAGGCCATGGCCCACTGCAGTGTCGTTGTCTCCACAGAAAAAATTAGAGCAAGTTCTTCTTAGAGCGTCACACGGTTTGGAGATAATCTGCTGCCAAAATTCATTCTTGTATTCAGAGATCTGATGAACAAATTACACATCAGACCAAGTTAATGAATTCTACACACTACCCTGCCCCACCCCCAATACATCTTCCACCCAAAGAGCCTACTCATTTAATTTTAGAATGCTTCCGGCTCAGTGGTTTAGACTGTTTCAGTTTAATATCGCAGCTGCAGAGCCATTTGCCTTCATTTTAGGAGAATAGAGAAAAACAAGTTGGATAAGAAAACCTAATAAATGTCTTCTCGAGTGATTCTGAAGGAAGAGGCCGTGGCCCAGGCCACCTCCTTTCTGATTAGAAGTGGATGTGTCTGCTCTGTGCTTGACTCTTGCTGTAGGATTTACGTTGCTCAACTATTTAACAAAGCCGTTGAAAGTTCTTGTTGCAAGGTTTTATCAAAGAGCTGTTCCATTACCGGCCTGTCTTGCCCGATTTAAACCTGAACTGCCATTTGCTCACGAGGTGAAGTAAGGTCGGGTGCCCAGTGTATGGGACTTAGTTATATCGTCAGGTTATTAGGTGACATCACCTAAAATAATATCCTAAATGGCCAGGGGCGTATACTATGTATGAAATGCACTGTCACAACGTTTAGAACACTGTTTCAGTAACACCAAATGACTCTCGAATTGTCAGCTGGGGAACCAGCAAAGCATACTTTGCAGAGAAGTTCTTATTCTTGGTCTGGTAGGAAGAAAAAACTTGCAAATAATATATAGTTGAGAAGTCTCTTGGGTAAGGCTGCCAAGCATGGTTGTCCAGGTCGTTCACTGAAGAAGGGCACCCAGTTGAGGGGGTGTGTGGGGAATGAAATTCAGCCCCGTCTTTGTGGTAGATTGAACGTGGCCATACATTTGATGCCACGGGCAGGCTCTGTGCTTGCTTGAGAAGTAGAATGTCATAACAGTGATGCTGTACTAGTTTCCAGACTCGGGTCTGAGGGGCCTGGCAGCGTGCATTCCTTCTCAGAACACATCCTCAGAACACCGTCCTGTGAGGAAGCCCAGGTGGAGTGGAAACAAGCCTCCGCTTGCCAGCCGTTTGTGTCAGCTCGGCAGTAGGATCCAGCCCCAGTCGAGCTACCCCGTTAGACACTGCACAGAACAGAGACGAGCCCAGCCGTGCTCACCTGCTCATTCATGAGAAGAGTGAGAGGCTGTCGTTACTGAAGCCGAGAAATGCCCACGGGCTTTGGTGCACAGCGGAAGTCCCCGGGGTGTCCACAGCCCTCACCGTGCGTGGCATTGGGGCTGCACCTGCCCGCAGAAACAGAGCCTGGAGCCAGGTGCAGGCGGTGCCAAGGGCTGGGGTGTCCTTTGCAGGCCCAAACCTCCACCGCCTCTTTCCTCCCAGAAAGCCTCCTTTGGCAAGGTGCAGTTCTGTGTCTGCATTTAATCGTGTCCAAGCTGTGTGTGCTCTAAGCAGCAAGCTGCGTCTGTGAGGTAAGGGCTGATGGACCCCACTATGTGAGGTAGGGAGAAAAGTCCCCAGCTGTGTTTTACTTTCTCTTAGCACATTTGAGAACACTGATGAGTAAAAAGGCAAGTGTTCAGCTCTGTGACGATGTGAGTCCTAGGACAGCGTGATGTGGCTAGAAAATGAAATCAAGCCAAGCTCATTTGGCCCCATGAGTGGCCCAGCATGTGGGTCCGAGCAGGGCCTTCCAAGGAAGGTGGGAGTCCCAGCTGTGCCCATGTGCCAGCCCTCACCCAGGTGTGTCACCTCCTCACCCCTCAGTCGCCCCTTTTGTGGGGTAAAGGTGGTGGCAGTTCCCGCTCTTAGAGCTGCTGGAGCTCCGCCAGGGAAGTGCTGAGACGTAGGTGACTCGCAAAATCGACATCGGCTCACTGATGAAGGAGGCAGCTGTACTGGCAGCGAGTGGCTCCCTGTTTAGAAGAGAGTCCTCCCAGCTTCCCACAGTCCCTGGAGAAGCCCACGGCCAGGGGTCCCTCCTGCCAGCAGCCTGCACGGACAGGGTCCGTCGAGCCTCTGGCCTCTGCCGATCCCCAGCTCGGTGTCTGCTCCTGTGCCTGTGGGGGTGGCCGCTGCGTTGTCCAAGTGGATCTGCAGGTGGATTGCAACACCGTCACCACAGGACACACAGACGTCCCTTCACCTCGAGCATTTCGTGACCTCAGACCTTCACTAAAGATTTGGGTGGGTGCATCTTGGGTTGGGATCCCCTAGAAGCAGATGATGACCTAAGAGCTCTTCTGTGCAAGCAGTACATTTTGAGGTGCTCCAGGAAGTGCCATTTGAGGAGTGGGGCCTGAGATGGGGAAGGGAAGCAAGTGGATGTGAAGTGGATTCATGGACAGTTCCTTGCGTGGGCAGCGAGGCCCGCTGAGGTCTGCGAGATGGTCCTGCCCGGGGTGCGAGGAGGCTGGGTGCACACCCACCGGCTCCTGCTGGGCCTCGCTTGGGGCTGCTCCTGGGGGTCATGCCCCGGCACCCGGGCTTGTCTGGTGGCCCAGCACACACTTGTTGCACAACCAAGCCCTCGAGCTGATAGGGGCCAAATCTGCCACTGCTTCTAATGGGCTCGTCTTGCTGAACAGATGGCCTCTCCCGTGCTGCCGCAGCTCCCCTCATTGCTCCTTCTTCAGGTCACTGGAGCACTTGAGGAATCCAACCTCTTTTTCACCCAAGCCTTGGAGAATTAGCATGTGTGGCAAAGCTTCCCAATGGGGGAGTGATGCATGGCTCCTGAAGCATGTGTAGGCATTCACCATCCGGGAAGGAAGGCTGTGCCTTGAGCCTTGCAATCCTCTCATCGTTAACCTTCTGAACATCTCCCCGCCCATGAAGGGGTAATTTTCGTGGAACCACTCCAGTTCAAGGTCACCCTTGTGTGAAGAAAGGTCTTAGATCTGGGGCTTCTCTTCCTAATCCAAAGATTCAGTTGCTTCTAAAGTGCAATTGGAGGAGCACCCCACAAATGCCTCATCCAAATTTCAAGCTCCCCAACCATCCTGAGGGTTGCCATCAGCCTTGCGTCCCTCTCGGGGCTGTTTCAATGCTTTTTAATGCAATGCAACTTCCCCGGGTTGGCTAGAGACAGGAGCTCACCTCTTAAAGCTTTAGAGAGAATCAGAATCTTTCACTGTGAGATTTAGCTGACATCAAGTCTCAGTGGATATGTGCAGTTGCTAACCGGGGGTTCATCTGTGAATAGGGCTGAGACAAGGTCACTGAGCTCTAAATGATCACTTGAGGGCAGTATTTGGAGAAGACATTGAGGGACACGTCTCTTTGGCAACCCCTGCACCTTGCTTTCCTGGGTCACGCCAATCTGTTGGCACCTTTCCTTCACTCCCAGCCCTGGGCCCCTGGTCCACACCCAACAGCTCCGTGTTGAAGGACTGAACGTGGACTGCTTCTCCTAGGGGGACTTTATGACTTTTCCCCTGAAAACTCCTATCAGCAGAGCTGCTTGCGTCTAGCTCTTTCTTGGTCTGAAACAAGGAGAGAGTCCCAAAGTCTTTCTATGTGTCAGTCATGAAAAGAACATAAACCCTTAGCAGGCGCTAGTTTCTCTGCCGAGCACCTTGGATGGCTTATCTCCTGAGACCGTCCCGTAGCCCTGTGAGAAGACAGCATCTTCAGATGAAGCTGGGACTCAGAGAGGTGGAGGGAACCCCCAGGTCAGAGCAGTGAGCGTGGAGTCAGGATTCTGGCTGGGTCCCACGGGCCAGGACCTGAACTCTCGGCCACGAGGCCTACCGAGGCTGAGGATGAATTAAAATAAACTCCAGATACCACCTCCTCTTCCCACTCTGCCTGCCGTCTCCTCACACACAAAGACCCAGGGAACAGAAAGTGAGAAACCGTCTGATTTGGCGATTTTCTAGATTGTAAACAGCCCATTTCAGAAAGCACCAGTATCAGTTAATGGGTCATCTTTTAACAATTCTTCAACCTTTTAAATAAGTTTCTTTTGGTACCTGAAGCATGTTAAGAGATGAGTATCTGACTAAAACAGACGCATTTAACTTGAAATCCACAAGGAAGGAACAATTATGAAGTATTGCAACAACCTTCCCTTGGGCCTTTAAGGAGAAACACTTTGGTTCAAACATCCTGTGTTCACAGGAGAATTACATTTGAAACTCATCCATATTTATATCAAATAACATTTTAGAGTGAATGTCAAGCCTTTTTGCCTCTTACTAGCTTAACACACACACACAAAACAAATGATCCACAAAGAAGAAAGGGATGATTTTATTTAACATTAAAGTTTTTAAATATACAAATTCTTTATACCTAATTGGGCAGGTAATAAATGGAATTTGGAGTATTTCTTAATAGATGTTGACAAGGATTTTGAAGGAAATTCAGTTAGCGACATTGTTATTTTATTCTATTACATTTTGTAACCATTTTAAAAAATAATCCCAATCCAGAATTAATATTATCATATAAATATCATAAGCTTTCATTGTGAAGACTTAATACCAAGATATTTTTTAAAGCTAATTGAACAAAATTTAGGGGTGATGGGATCCTTCTTTGAAAGGTTCATGGTTTTTCTGTTCCTTCAAAGATTAAAGTTTTAATTACAACTAGAGGTGTATTGATAGAGGCATCAGTCTTTTATTCAGAACTCTGGAGCATTGAAGACAGTGTCAGCTGCTATAATAGATGAACCCCAAATCCCAGTGTTTTAACCCAATAGGAGTTTATTTTTCTCTCAGGGTCCAGTTAACTGGTTGGGAGGGGCAGGTGGGACAATGGCTCTGCTCCACGCAGTCGCACAGGGACCCAGTCCCCTTCAGCCCATGGCCCTGCCGTCCCCGAGAGCCTGGGAGCCAGCTGGAGCCTCTCCATCTGCCAGCAGCTGGGGAACAAGCACAGAGGGGTCCTGTGTGCAAGGGTTTTATGGCCACATCTGTGAGGGGCACACATCACTCCCACCCCTTCTGCTGATGAGACCCCGGTCATAGGGAGCCACCTAAATGCAGTGGCGGCTGGGAAGCGTGGTCCAGGAGGACAGGGAATCAGAGCATGTCAATACAGGCCCACCTGGCCACTCGCTCACTCTGTATTCCCATAGACACCCCCACGCCCCCTTGGATCCAACTTCCCAACACAGAGTAGGAAAAAACCAAAACTCCATCCAGGTCTTCCTGCCTTAAGGGTGTAGAATACTTTGGTTCTGCCAGTGAGATGCAACTGCGTGAGACATTAACTCGGGAACTGACTACAATGGGAAATCCACCGGTACCACGGGGATCATTCATTTTGGGGCTGCAGGTGGTGAAAGACCTAGCCAGGTTCTGGGCCAGGAAGAGAGGCATCTCAATTTTGATAGCGTTACGAAGGGTCTCTACCAGGACTATTCCATGGAAGCCTTCTCAGAACGGTTTCTGGAAGCTCCAACAAGAACCCTTCCTTCTCCACATACAGCAGTTCTCCCTGAGCTTCCTCATATTCTTTACCAAATCCCGTCCTGTTTAACCCAAGTGCATCTTGTTTTCTGCCATGAAAAATACTCTCTTACAATCCCATTGTTTAAAATAAAGTAGAAACAAAAACATTCATTTAGAGATTGTGACTTGTGAGCCTTTGAATGTGGCAAACAATATAATTATAAAAAATTATTTTGTTGCTACTAATTGTGGTATTTTACCAAAAATTTTGGTGTTTGACTTCTCTAAAACTGGTTATATTTGGCAAGTTTGAGAAAGGAAATAGAGTCTGGTAATATAAGGTAACTTCTTAGGAACATTCTCTCATCACTTCATTCATCCCCAGGAGTCTGTATGGAATGCCCATTAGTTTTCAACCTGGGAGCCAGGCTGTCGAGGTGGTTAAGGCAAAGAGGTGAGAAGAGCAGAGCTGCCATTTCCTGATCAATAGGTTTATCTACGAGAAATTTTACCAGATAAGGAGTTTTAAAAAGCTACCAAGAAGCTTATTCTGAATCGGAACCCTTGTAAGTCCCCATGTAAATTTATTGTTATTCTTGCCAAAACCTGTAAGAGGTAGATATTATTATTATCTCTTTCTTATGGCAGAAGAAAATGAAGAACATTGAAGAAAATGAAGAAAATTTGTCCAGAACCACACAGCTAGCAAAGTGCAGAACTGGGATTCCAACCCAGAAAGCACAGTTCCAGAGCCCACAACCGAATCCATACACCACACTGCCCCCTCTTTACTTTTTTTATTGTAGTAACATAAAAACAACTCAGAATTTCCCACCTGCATAGGTATAATTAAGTGGAATTAAATACATTCACAGTATTGTGCTACCGTAACCACTATTCATTATTGAAACATGTTTCATCAACCCCAAAAGAAACTCTGTATCCATTAAGCAATAATCCTCCCTACCCCAGCCCCTCGTAACCTGTAGTCTACTTTCTGCCTCTGAGAATTTGCTTATTGGAGATGTTTCATGTAAGTGGAATCAGACAATATTTGTCCTTTGGTGTCTGGTTATTTTACTCAACATGATGTCTTCAAGGTTCATCCATGTTGTTGCATGTATCAGAGCTTAATTCTTTTTTACGAATGAATAATATCACATTGCATGGATATACCACATTTTATTTATCCATTCTCTGTTAATGGATACTGGGGTTGCTTCCATATTTTGGCAATTGTGTTTACTGCCTCTAGGAACAGCAGTGTGCAAATATCTGTCTGAGTCCCTGCTTTCAGTTCTTTGGGGTTTATACCTAGAAGTGGGATTGCCAGGTCATATGGTGATTCTATACATAACTTTTAAGGAACTGACAAACTTTTCCACAGCACCTGCACCATTTTACATTCCCAACAATGTACAAGGTTTCTCTTTCTTCACATCCTCTCCAACACAGGTGATTTTCCTTTTTTTTTTTTTTTTAACAGCCATTCTAGTGGGTGTGAAATGGTACCTCATTGTGGTATTGATTTGCATTTCTCTAATGACTAGTGATGTTGAGCATCTTTTAATGTGCTTTTTGGCCATTTGTATATCTTCTGTGGAGAAATGTCTTTTCAATTCCTTTGCCCATGTTTTAATTGGGTCGAAAACTTTTGTCTTTTTGTTGTTGAGTGGTAGCAGTCCCCTCTGCTCTTTCAAGGAGGTGTGTCCAAAGCCACCTATTTGTCGAAATCACTGGGGAGGTTTTCAAACCTAGCAGACACCTGGCTTTGAGACTGTGACGCAGTAGGTCTGCCGTGGAGCTGGTGACTCTGCCCGCCAGTGACCACGGTGCTGCTGCTGCCCAGGCTGGCTGGAGAAAGCGCGCGCTCTTGTGTGTATGCCCCTTCTGCTCCTGACTCTCTGCAGGGCAGCAATGCTTCTGCCCATGCACTGGGGCGCCCTTAGCTGAGCATTCCCCCCACAGCACCCATCGAGGCTGCCCTGGGCTCCTGCTTTCTGCAGGAGAGAAATTCTTCCTCTGTGATGCCTCGCAGAGAGCAGGTGGGAGACACCGCAGGTTTCCCGTGGTCCTTTTTAGCCACAAACTGCACACCTAGGCTCCCCTGACTCCTGCTCTCCTGCTGTTTAGCAGCACAAGGGATCCGGCCTCAGCCAGCAGGTCCCTGAGCTGAACGGCCAGACAGCTTTCTCCACGGCTGTGTGGCTGAGTAATTAAATCATCACGTGAGGCCGCAGCCATCCGCGGCTGGAGAGGGTTCTGTTCTGTTGTTTCTAGTCGATGTTTGTTTTAAAAACGATTTGAGGGATGCCTGCAGAATGGCTTTTTGACAGGGGCTTGCTCCTTTGGGAAATACTGGGATTCGAACATCCTTGTCGTGTGGGGGACTGGGTTGTATAAGGTCCCCGTGGCAGTTGCGAGCTTCATTCTGCTCTTCAAAGGGACGTGCCCTGGCGCGGAGGTTTGAGGAGGGCATTTGAGACACAACGTGGAAACGTCACTGCCTGAGTCTGGCATTCATCTGGAAAAATTCTGCCTCTAAAATGAGCTTATTAAATGTAAGGAATTTTAAGATATGCAAATTCACTGGGGTCATTAAACTTGACACTTAGAGCAGTCACCCAGGAGAGGTAACACTTAAATCACAATCTTGTATATTTATACTGGAATTCTTACACTTTCCGGCCATTTCATATGCATTATCTCATTCGCTAGCGTGCTAAGGGCAGGCGGTTTATTTCTAGTAATAACCCTTTCAGATGAGCCTCAGATGCTTTCAGCATTGATTCTGCTCTCCACCCCTCGCCTTCTGATGGAGACCCGGCTGAGGGAGGCAGCAAGGCGCAACTCCTCCCATTTTAGGAGGAGCATGAGGCTCAGCGAGATCATGAGCTCATCAGGTCGCGGGACCGGCAAGGGCTGAACCCAGTTCCTGTGTCCTCGTCTTCGCCAGCCCCCATCCTGTCTCACCTTCGCGCACAGGCCCACCCCACACCGCGTGGGCCAGCCGGGGGCCGTGCGCTTCACTTTCCTGCCCCCTCGCCCTCACACCGCTGGCCGAGTGCGTCCCCGCGTGGCTGCACAGAGGAAGGGCGGTAGGAGGCGTGTAACGCACGCTTCTGAGAAGCACTGGGATGTTGGGAATCGTGTGCTCCTCCCTCACTGCCTCACGCACAGGCGGGGAGATGGCAGAAGACACTGACCCTCCCCAAACATCCGTGTGACGGCCAGCTCCTGGGCTCATGATGCTGTTGCGGAGGCCCTGGAGGTGATTGGAAAAGAGGAACCCCACATTTTTTGTAAGTTCCACAATTTCAGTAAAATGGAATATAAATTACAAAGCACATTAAATAGGAAATGTGTACAGGATGAACTACAGATGGCCAGAGAACACAGTTTTAGAAATTCAAATCCAAAAATAATAGATGAAGTATACATGAGAGCAGTAGCTAGTTATCAGCTTATGCTAGCCAGATTGCCAGTAACTTTTTAAAAATGCAAAGGTACACTTCAGATCTTTCTACCGGAAGTGCGAATTTCAGGAGAGGATGTTGACAGCCTGTTTGCTTACCATCCAGGAGGCCTTTAACCCGGGTCACGCTGCTGCTTCGGAATTACGCACGCAAATGCGCAGAGTGGTTAGCTGCCGAATTTTCTTAAAACAACAATGACATTTGAAACAACATAAATGTCTCAACACAGAAGGTCGGCTAAATATTTTATGGACATTTTGGATGTATAATCAAGGAAAGTATATAAATGATACCATTTTGGAAGCCTATTTGATAGGCACAGAGAGAAGACATAAAGAGGTTCCTGTTATATGGTTAAAAGATTGCTAACCACTAAAATATGTATCTGGATGTGATTCAAAGCGGGAATGTTAGATTGTATATATGGCAACAGAATAAAAATGTGGAAATATTCATGGAATGACACTATGCAGTGAACCCTAAGTTAAACCATGGACTGTAGTTAATAGTACAGTTATGAACAAGTGCTTTCATCAGTTGTAACAAATGCTCCACACCAATGCCAAGGTGGTGGTGGTGGGGTAATATATGAGAATCCTGGATTTCATGCATGCTTGTTCTGTAAACCCACAACTTCTCTAATAAAGGAGAAAAAAGATCGCTAGCCACAAGCACCATGTACAGTCCTCTCATCATACAACCTCTGCCTCCGCCTTTCCCGTGCCTTCCCTCTCCTGCCTGTCCTATGGCTGGTGTCTGTGCAGTTCTTATCACGTCTGCATTCCCTAAAGCCAGAGGAGAAGGGGATGCACCAGCCAGCCTTTCCAGAAGCCCCACCACACGAGTCCGCTTGCATCCCCTTGGGCAGACCCTGTCACATGCTGGGAAGTGAACCTATTTGCTGAATGCATTTTTCCTCCCGCCAGATAGCTTTAATTTCTGCAAAGGTGGAGAAGGATAGGCTGTGTATGTCAGTCTGCCTTGCTGTGGTCCCCCCGGACAGCCCACGTTTTCCCTGTCACGGAGGCTGCCTTTGTGTGCAGTTTTTAGTTTGTGTGTTGTGTGCAAATCTGGTTTTGTTGTATGAAGATTTACTCTTTTGTTAATAAAATTACGATTTAAAGACTTACAGGAAACTTTCACGATTAAAAATCTTTGGGCCAGTACGTTTTAATTGAAAGTTTCACAGACTGGATTCTGAAGTCCACAAATTCATGTTCCAGAGTCAGGTATCTCCGTGAGGATATTTCATTTCGTGCTTCCGGTGTACATTTTCAAAGTAATCAAAGCACACTTTGGATCACTTTGCTATCATGGCACATTCTCTGGTGCCCACCATGGCCAGATTGTCTTTCTCCTTTGCTTACACCCCCTGGAGTCAGTTACCAGGGTGGGGTATGAGCAGAAGCTGCGCCACCCCTGGGCTGACTCGGCTGAGGCTCGCCCGCCCCCCACTGTCGCTCCCACCCCCGGCTGCCTCTAGAGGAGGGGAGCCGCAGACGGAAGGAGCCTGCCCTGGTCAGGGCTGTGATGGGAAAGAGCCACTGTGGCGTGAAGCCCCCGAAGCAAGAGCCCCTTGTGTAACCCGGTACTGCAGTGAGTGCCCAGGCCTGAGCCAGCAGACATTCAGAGGCCCCGGGAAGCGGAGCTGAACCCACAAGGTGGACCCTTCGGCAAATACAATGTTAGAACAAATATTCAGTTAGTTGTCGGAAAATTTAAAATGAAGAAATTTCCACTAAAATGTAGACTTTAAGTACCCCTGCCCTGCATCCAAGATGTCACACTGTGAATGTTACATTACCAGGGAAAAGTGACTTTGCAGATGTAAATTGAGGTTGCTACTCAGTTGCCCTTTAAAAGGAGAGATGACCTAATCCTGAATGATCCTGGCCGGTTCCACAGAGTCCAGTGAGTTCTAGAAAGCCACGCTTTCTCCGGCTGAGCGTGGAAGAGGCGGCCAGCCATCTGAAGTATGCGCAGGACTTGGCGTGCCGTTAGTGCTGCCTTTTAGCTGTGTCTGCTCGGCGAGGCTGTGGTGTCCAGTTGGTCAAACGCTGGCCGAGGCGTTGCTGTGGAGCTATTTTGTAGCTGGGGGGGCATCCAGAATCAACCGCCTTTTAGAGAAGGGGCGCGCCTTCAAGAAGGAGCGCGGACCCCGTCCGGTCAGCCGGCGCCTTGAGAGGGTCCAGGGAGGAGAAGAGATGCGGCCTCAAGCCTGCAGTCTCCCTCTCCCTGCAATTTCCAGCCTGCTCAACAGAGCCAGGGCCTAGCGGCCCCACGGTTCCATCAAATACGCCCGTCTCTTTGTGAATAGCTATTGGTTCTGTGTCTGGAGACTCCTGCCTGGTACACGGGGGCCGTGGAGCACACACAAAGGAAGTGAATTCTGCCCACGTTCTGAGTTAGCCTGGAAGCGGGTTCTCCGCAGCCCCAGCCAGGAATGTGGCTTCAATTTCAGCCTTGTGAGACCCCGAGCAGAGAGGCCAGAACCCGTGATTCGAGAGTGGGTGCTGTGTTGAGCCACCATGTTTGTGGTGACTCTTGTGCACCGAAAGAAAACAAAATCACTGGTGAAACAATCTGGCATAACTGGCTCAAATTTCACCTGGAAAGTATTGAGAAGAGGCGCCGACTCACAGAGGGCCAGGGCGTCCTCTCTTCACCCCGCACTGGCCAGGTCCACCTCCACACTCCCGCCTGCTCTTTGGACCTGGAGGCACCGCCGAAGGTGGCCGGGAGTGGGTATTAACTCAGTGTTTCCACCCTGGAGAGCTGAAAGATGTACTTGGGTTCCAAAAATATCGTATTTCAACCTATCAGAAAGGTCAAAATATCTCTCAAGTTTTTGGAACTGGCCTCCAGTCTCTTTTTTCCCCATGCCTGTATCTTTGAACATTTCCTCTTTAAGAAGCAAGGAATATGCCTAAACTTTTAAAATTTTCTGAAATATTTTTTTGCCTTAATAATGACCCAGATTCCTTCATTCTGTTTTGCCCTGTGTGATCAGAAGGAACCAAAAATTTGGGATCAGTGTCATCCGTACTGTGGTTAAAAATCTTGCCCACCGGTGTTGCATGTGAAACCTCCACCGAGGAGCCCCTTGAAGCACGAAAAGCAATTTATTTTTAATTGTCTTTAGAAATGGTTTTTCTGGTGTATCAGTTTAGAACAAGCTTGTTTATCAAAACCCACTGATCCAAATAATTCACAATCCAACTAAAATTACATTCTGAAATAATAATGAGATTTTTAAAGAGGAGGTTTAGTTCAAGACTCCCATGGGACAGTGATATCAGGCTCATCGACAGTGCATTATATTACACTGGTAGCATCCCTCGGGGCAGAACAACGATTTTTTATGAAAAATTTCAGACTACCAGCTGCTATCCCCTCTGAATCTTAGGTTGGCTGTTCAGCTAAGATTTGACTGTTGCTCCCCAGCCCTTCCCTTCCTTCCTTCCCCCCTTTCTCCCTCCCTGCCTTCCTTCCTTCTTTTCTTCCTTCCTTTTTTTCTGTAGTCAGTTTTTCCAAATACCTTCTCATGTCTAGAATACTACAGATATCATATGTGGCGTTGACTTTATGAAATATATCAAGGAGTTCTCTTTCTTTTGCTACTGACAAAAAAAAATCAATTGGATCTGGCTTAGACAGAAAAGGTCATTTACTGGCTCATGTAACTGGAGCATCTGAGGGAAGGTTGGGCTGCAGGTGCAGCTGTATCCAGGGGCTCATCAGGCATGGTTTTGCTTTCTCCCTCTGCCAGCTTTTCCTCCTGCCGTCAGCTCCATCGTCAGGCTCACCCTTCGTGGCAGCAACACAGGAAATCCAGGCTGACCTCTCCCCAGGTTAATGTCCATGGGGGAAGTCTGTTTTATTCCCAGTAGCCCCATCAATTCCTGGATTCTGTCTGATTTTGACATGGGTCCAGCTTAGCGCCTCTTAGGCCTTGGAATAAATAACTCCCAGCCCGCTGTCTCTGGAGATGTGTGTACTTGGTTCACTGGAGTAGACTGGAAGTTCTTCAGGGTCTGTGTACCAGAGGCTCCTTATTACTGAGCCACCAGCATGGTCCCCTGTGGGGTTACTGCAGTCACAGGTCTATCCCTGAGCCAGTGGTGATGCTGCAAGAGTCTGCTCTTGGGCCAAGGTTCACCCTGGAGTCCTAGCACCGTGGCCTAAGAATGAGGGAAGGGCCATTTCCCGAGGCTCTTGGGAAGCCATGATCTAAAGGAGGGGCGGGTGCTGGGTATATTAGTCCCCCTAGGGCTGCCAAAACAAACGATGCAAACCGAGTGGCTTGTAACAAAAGAAATGCCGGCTCTCGGCTTCCCTGGAGGCCAGGTGGAGGAAAGCAGGTGCTGCAGGCTCCAGGCAGGACCTGCTCTCTTGCTGTGTCCTGGCCTCTGGTGGCCGCAGGCGTTCGCTGGGCATAGATGAATCTGCCTCCGTCTTCTCTCACGGCTGTCTGGCTCTTCTCTCCTTCCTAGAAGGACATCCCTGTGCTGGATTAAGGGTCTGCCTACTCCCGTAGGACCTCATTTTAGGGTAACAAAACCCATCTGCAGTGACCTTGTTTCCTGGCAAAGTCGAATCTGAGGTGCTGCAGGTCAGGGCTTCCATGGCTTGATGGGAGGCACAATAAAACCCCTAGCGTGGGGTGGGGGCACGTCAGCCAGCGATTAAATGGATCATTGTGGTAACATCAGAGGGGCTAGGATGCAGGAAGATCACGGCACAGGGAACAAGTTACTTTGTGGGGATGTTGGGGAGTCTTCCCAGATAGAGGGTGACTGAGACTCGGAGTGGCCAGTAGACAGGTGTGAGGACCATTTGTCAGAAAGACCTTTCTCTCGGTCAATTTGCAGCGAGCTGCAAGAAACAGAAAGCATCACTGAAGGTGGCTTAAACAACAAGGACTTTTATTATTCCTTAACAAATCCAGAGGAAGGGAATTTCCAGGAACTGTTTGGTGGATCATTGATGTCATCAAATGATTATCCAAGGTCTTTCCATCGTTATGTTGGCTTCATTCTCAGAATTGTCTCCTCATGGTCTCAACATGGCTGCTGCAGCTCCAGGCAATTCTTTCTCACAAGTCCAAAATAAGAAGGAGCAGAATGGGGAGGGATGTTCTAATAGTGCCCCTCTTTTTATCTGAAATAGAAAAATAAAAGTTTCCAGAAACCTGCCTGCAAGTATCACTTTGCATCTCCTTGACTGGAACTGGGTCACATGCCTACGAGCTGCTGCAGGAGGGTCTGGAAACAACGTGAATGCCTGGCATTCTGAGTGGGAGGAGGGCTGTGCTGCAAGGATGCAGTTTGGACACAATTTGCCACAGTAATTCAGAAAGAGGGAGTAGGAAAAACATCCAGGTAATTTTGCTGATTTTATATCTTGGCCGTTTTTATCTTACAGTGTTGTTTTGGATCTTAAGTTCTCCTTACTAATATGGGTAATTCAGCAGATGGATATTGAGCATTAGCCACATCCTGGGCCTTGTCCCGGGCTGTGGAGACCCAGGGGTGAGCCGCAGCCGGCTTTGCCGCTCAGGGCTCTGCGTGGGGTCTGAAGGAGGGCGCCGGAGACTGGGGAGGCTCACAGGTGTTGCCGCCGATACAGAACAGGGAAGCAGGACGCACAGCCTCGGTGGGACAGCATCCTGCAGGTGGTGGCTGGAGGTGACTTGGAGGATGGCTGGGCTCTCTCGCAAGAGGACACGCAGGCGGATAAGAGTTTGAGAAGACGCGGAAGGCGGGAAAGAGCCCAGAGTGCTGACTGAACGTCAGGAAGTCCAGTTGGCTGGGGCACGAGGTATCTGTGCGTTCTGGGAGAGCCAAGACAGAAAGCTGGGAGGCACGGCCCTCCTGTGAAGGGAGGGGTTTGTACTTATTTTTCCAGAAGATGGAAAATAAGGAGTGACATGATAGGGGTCGTCACTTAAACAGTTCCCCAGGGTCCCGTGCACTGAACTTGCTTGTGGCCATTGCACCCTGATGTGCGTATGTGTGGCATGTTTGTGTAGTATGTGTGTGTAGGTGGTGCACACGTGTGCTGCGTGTTTCTAGGCCAGTGTCATTTGACGTTGAAATTCAGAGTGACCATAACCATGCCTGACACCCACCCTCTGGCTGACTCCCATTGCGCGTGTGTGGCCGCACGATTCAGGATCCCAGGACATCAACTGTGGAGTGGTGCGGGGGCGTTAGGAAGGTCCTCCCCGTGCACACGCTGTAAGGGATCACACCTGGTTGAAGGCGTACTTACCCTCTACTCATTTCGTGGATTTTACTCTTTTGATTGCATAAAAACCTAAATATGATTTGATGTCTATGCTAAACACTGCATGTGTGAAATTTGCACTGTAGAAAATCCTATCCTACTTGTCCAGGTTTTGGTTTGGCAATTGTGGCCACCTGGTCACCCAGACCTTTTCTGTCTCCTTCCAGGCGAGGCCCGTGGTCGGCGGGGCCCTGGAACCCTGAGTAGGCTGCTCCCCATGAAGTCCTCCCTGCTCCCCTGAGCTCGCGGGCTGTGGCTCTGGCTGCTTCTGGGCTCTGGTCCCCAAGCTTTGTGCTCGGCCACACCCTTCATTTCCCCAGATGCAGCGCTCACAGAGGGAATTTGTGGGCGTTGCAGACTCTCCTCAGGGTGGGAGGTGCTGGGTTGCTGGGGAGCGTCCACCTGAGCCTGCTGCCCGCTCTGTGTTGAAAAGCCCTGCAGCCTCTCATGGCCCCTCGCCTCCTGCTGCCGGTTAGATGCTCTCTCCTCACGGTGATTGGGGCCCAGGTACGAGTGGTGCCCTGCATGGGGCACCAGTGGAAGGCAGTGGGGGCTCAACACTAGGAAGCACCTTTTTCACCATCACCCCCTTATTTGAGCAGTGCACAACCTACATAACTGATTGTGGTGGTGTTTCAGGCCTTTCCCTGCGATGCCCATGGCATCCATTGCCTGGAAGGTCCTCATGCATCAAACACACCAGTGGTGCCTGAAAACCTTCATTCACCAGTCCCCGTGCTGGGCCCTAGTGACGGGGGTGACCTCACGTTGCCTCCCCCTTCAGAGATTCCCGGCTGCTGGGAGCGCCGAGCCAGGAAAGAGTAACTTTCCTTTGACTGTGGACAACAGAATGGTACAGTGAGCGCTCAGGCCTGGGCAGTGAGAAGCCATGGGGAGCAGCTTGCAAAGCCAGCTGGGAGACCGGCCTCGTGTGGACATTTCAGGTCAGCTACTCGTGACTGGTCAGACGGGTCACCCTGGCTGGAGGCGGGAGTGAGTCAGCGTGGGGCGACGGAGGCCTGGGAGGGGGCTGAATTGGACAGAGCTGGGCTGTGAGTCCATCCCCACCTCCAGCAGGACAGGTGGGGCTGCCACCGCCACACCCAGCCTGGCGAGAGCAGCTTCAGCAGGACATATCACGTGCCAAGCTGGACAGGTGTCGCCTGGGGGAGGCACAGTGGCCAGGAGCGGACAGGAGCCGAGTCACCATGAGAAAGCTGAAGCAGCCTGTGCCCAGAGTTGAGGGCACTGCCTGCAGAGCAGGGGAGAGAACATGTCTCTCAGATGCGGAGTTCAAGTCGTGTGCTCCCTGGGGTCTTACTAGGAAGCCCACAGCGGGTCTCGGGCCTGAGGATGTTCCAGAAGGGCTCACGCCCGAGAGGGCACCTGCCAGGGCCAGAGGACCCAACTCTTTATTTTGCCTGGAATGGAGGCTGAGAGTGCTTAGAAGCAATCAGCAGAAATGGGCGGTTTTCAAGTGTCATTTGGGAGGCAGTGCATATTCTGATTCACTAAACTCTCCACCTTTTCGTCTGAATGATGTTACTTGTGTAGATAAAATAGCCTGTAAAATTCAACTTTTAAATAACAACTAAGTCAGTTCACAGGTATTTCCAGCCTCTTCTTTCATGATGACAAATTCTCTAGGTTTTAGAGCTGTCTAGTCAGTAAAGAGAAAAGAACCCACTAGCACTTTGGTCTGTGATACAGACGTCTATTTTACCCCCATGTTCTAAGGCACAATTTGAGTGAAAGCCAAGGTTTATATGGAAAAAGGAAAAGAAAGGAAAAGAAAAGAGCAAACAAGGAAATAAACCCGATATGCTCATTAATTTTCTGCCTTGGCCTGCTAGAGCTGTGTCCTCCTGAACCCTCAGACCTGCCAAGCAGACAAGCACAGCCCTTACGCCAGCACACCTGTAGACTTTCGCAGTAGAATCCGGAGGTCACACCATGGACAAGCCAAGTTCACTGGACGGGTTTCTGTGTCAAGTAACGATAATTAATCCCAAGGTCTTAATTGTTTGCTAGCACCACACAATGATTAATGACCCTGTGGTAAGTAACGGATATTTGTATTGTCCAGAGAGAATCATCGTGATGAGGAAATGAGATTGCATTTGTATGTGTAACGTGTGCACTGAAGATGCTATTCATTTCACCTGACAGCTCAAAGGATTGCTTGTCTTTGTTAGTCATCACTCCCTTCTTGGGAAGTCACAGGTTCCCTGAAAGATGATGGTTTGGAATGATTTGCATGTTTACCACTAAATGAGTTCATTTTAAGTACTATAGGCTTTTTGTTGATAAGATTAAAAGCAAAGCGGTACAGGAAAGGTTTATGTTTCCTCCTTTCCCCTCCTTTCTTCTCCTCTACCCTCCCTCCCTCCCTCCCTCCCTTCCCCTTTCCTTCCTTCCTTCCTTCCCATACACGGCAGTATTAGAAGCTGAAGAGACAGAGCACCTGAGGAAAAGTGATGGCTGTTTTATATAGTTCACTGACCGTCATGAGTGTAAACCCGCTGTCGCCTTAAATTTCTATTTCAGTATTTGAATTTCCTGAAGTAGCACACGGTCTCACTCCATCTACTTTTCCTTTGCCGACAGCCATTATCCCAACTTTACTTTCCTAAGAGTTACCCACCTTTTTTCTTCTACTGAAAAGCCAAGCCTTGTGTTTCATTTTGCAGTGATTGCTCTCTACTTCCTTAAAGGAAAAATACCTAAGAGAAACCCTGGGTAGTAGAGAGAAGCGGATGAAATCGCACATAAAGAAGACTGATTGCCTGCGGCCTGGAGGGTGTGAGTGATGGTGATGAGCAATCCTCCCGAAACCAGAGCAAGCGGAAGCAGCCAGGCATCTGGGTTTCAGAAACATCTGCATACTGGGATGGGCAAAATGTAGACCATGCATCAGAATGTTGGGCTGAAATTTATACTTTTCATGTGGATGTTGAGAGAATTACAGAGTCAGACTCAATCCTGTTCACTTTTCTAGTTCAGAGCAGTAGCAATGAATGTTTCAGAAAATGTAATGCTGTCCATCTTCCTATGTTGGGCCTTTGTCTATCCTATAGCTAATAGCTTGTAATCCCCAAACTTACTGTCTTGATAACAGTGATGGCATTTCACTCAATCCAGGCTGAAGATATCTCCCAAAGTTCAACTCCAGTGATGGGTCTTTTCCTAGAAATAAATCTAGTGAGTTTAACTGCAGTGTGGGATCTGTTGGTCACAGCCTTTTAAATTGTTTCCAATTCCTCTTCCATGGGAAGTCACTTCCTGGAATGAGTCCTTTGGTTCCTGTCTTTAGAACTGCAGTGTCACATGCAACGTGGGGCCAGACAGCCCCTGCATGCCCGTTCCTCTGGCCTCCGTTTGGATGGATCTGCTTGCGCCTTCCCCAGCCAGAGCCACAGGTCTCGGAGAACACTGGGCGGGGGATGGGCCTTCTTGTCAAAGCTCTGTCTCCCAAACTCTGCCATCCCTGACCCCGTGAGCCTGGTTGGCTCTCTCTATAAAGGAGCCGCTGACCAAGCTGGACGGAATAAAAAGGGCTCTAGGTAAAACAGCCACCGTCGTGGGATGCTGGGATGACAAAAAGAGCAAAACCGTTGTCAGATGATAACAGGAAAACTTGTGTTTCCAGCAATGGTAAAATGGAGTGATTCTATATCGTAACAAAATCAAATACTTTTA
>JAQZBX010033142.1:0-25524 GCA_029593785.1 Cabassous unicinctus | reverse complement strand
ATATCCCATGGATATGGTGGATGGGATTATCCTGCCTGCAGCTGCAGGCTCTCTCCATTCCCTGGGATGGCCACTGTCCATCATTGTCTCCTCACCAGGTGACTTGGGTGAGTCCATTGAGCTGTAGAGTAGGAGTTGCAGCTCCACCGAGATTCCAGGCACAGCTGGCACATGGGCAGGCCAGAGGCTCCACACTCTGGAAGTACACCTACAAACTCCAGCATCGCATATAGGTTTCAATAGAAGGGACTGATGGACCATGTGCAGGGAGGACTTATTTGAGTCCAACTCTGTCACTCTCAGGAGCACAGATTCCAAAGTAGAACCCACTGATAAGGCATCAATATCTGGAGCTATCCCCCCTTATATAGGACCTGGGTGTTTCCAGAGCCCTCAGGAGCCCCTCTGTGTGGGGTGATATCCACTTTGGTGTTCGATGAGATCCTACTGAGGTGTGCATAAGCGTTACCTCTGGGATGACCTCTCGACTCTCTTTGAAGTCTCTTAGACACATGAACTCATTTGTCTCTACCTTTTCCCCCTTTTATTCAAGGTCTTTTTCCAGTTGCATTGCCAGTTGGCACTTGGTATTAATCTTTCATTGCCAGGCAGGCTCATCCCCGGGAGTCATATCCCATGCATTCATATGCTGAGTTTGGCTTAGAAAGAGGCCACATTTGAGCAACAAGGAGACTTTCAGGTGGCAACCCTTAGGCACCCCATAACAGTAGGCTAAGTTTCAATTACAAGAGCAAAGGCTCATAAGGCTACTCATCAATAACAAGAACCCATCAGTAGACCATCCTCTTTTGCCAGACACTGCCCCTACACTCGGGGGACTGTTGCTGCTCCCTTGGAGAATGTGGCACAGCTCTCCAGGCTGGGAATTCAATATTCCCTCATTTATTGAGTGACTGTCTACCCACTGTGTTCATGCCCTATCCCTTGACCATTTGAACAATTTCATATATCTTTCATGTATATTCAGGTGAGCTTCCTCCCATGAATCCCCCATCCCAGATACCCCCACCAATGATCCTCTGCAGCCCCCATTGTAACCCTTCTGTGATCTAAACCTTCTTTGAAGATGAAGCCCATATAATAAGCAAATACAATTAATAGGAAAATGAAATAATAATGATAAGCTTAAATGCAAGAGATAAAATACATGGAAACTTAGAAAAAAAAACTAAAAATATAATATAATTAAAGGATTGGGACATTCAAAAAATGGGAAAAAACAAAAAAAATTTTTAATTTTTTTTTTCCTTTTATCACTGGATTATCGGGTGTCCAGTCTGTACCATGGCACCTTCCCCCTCTCATTCCCCAGTGTCTTCCAAATTTTCATTTAATTTTCAAAGAAGTTTTAGGTGACAGCAAAGTCACACACAGAATACTAGAGACTCTCATATACCCAAACTCCTTCCCCTTTCCTAACCCCATATTAAAACCTTTTTATTTTTTGTGGATGGTAGCATTGTTATAACTGTTATACAGGTAGTGAAACATAGCTACTAAACATTGTCAATGGATTACAGTATAGTTTACAATTTAGATGGTACAGTTTAATAATTTTTGACGATATTTACCATGTTGTTTGTCTTTATTTTTGAGGTGTAGGATTTCTTTATATATGCAGGATATTAGTCTCCTAACAGATATATGGTTGCCAAATATTTTCTCCCATTGGATAGGCTGCCTTTTTACTGTCTTGATAACATCCTATGAGATACAGAAGTTTTTAATTTTGAGGATATCCCATTTATCTTTTTTTTTTTTTACTGCTCATGCTTTGGGTGTGAAGTTCATGAAACCATTTCCTATTACAAGTTTCTGTAGAGGCTTCCCTACATTATCTTCCAAGGTCTTTATGTTCTTGGCTCTTACATTTAGATCTTTGATCCATCATGAATTGTTTTTTGTAAAAGGAGTGAAATGGTGTTTCTCTCTCATTCTTTTGGATATGGATATCCAGTTCTTCAAGCACCATTTGTTGAAGAGGTCATTCTCTTCCAACTGAGTGGGCTTGCTGGCCTTGTCAAATATCAGATAACTGTATATGCCAGGATATATAGTGGAACTCTCAACTCAGTTCAATTTGTCAATATGTCTATCCTTCTGCAAATACCATTCAGTTTTGACCACTGTGGTTTTGCAGTATGTTTTGAAGTCAGGTAGTGTGATACCTCCAACTTCATTTTTCTTTTTCAATATGTCTTTGATGATTTGAGGCCTCTTGCACTTCCAAATAAATTTTGTAGTTAGTTTTTCCAATTCATTCAAAAATAAAGTGTTGATTTTTATTGGGATTGCATTAAATCTGTAGATTAGTTTTGGTAGGATAGACATCTTGATGATGTTTAATCTTCCTATCCATGAACAGGGAATATTCTTCCATTTAATTAAGTCTTCTTTGATTTCCTTCAACAGTGTTGTGTAGTTTTCTGTATATAAGTCCTTTGCATCTTTAGTTAAATTTATTCCTAGGTATTTGATTCTTTTAGTTACTATTGTAAATGGTATTTTTTCTTGATTTCCTCCTCAGATTGCTCATTATTGGTGTACAGAAATGCTACTGATTTTTGAGCATTGATCTTATAGCCTGCCACATTACCGAACTCCTTTATAAGTTCTAGAAGCTTTGTTGTAGATTTCTCAGGGCTTTCTATGTATAGGATCATGTCATCTGCAAATAGGGAAATTTTTACTTCTTCCTTTCCAATTTGGATGTGTTTTATATATTTTTCTTGCCTCAGGGCTTGAGCAAGTACTTCTAAGGCAATGTTAAATAGGAGCAGTGATAGTGGGCATCCTTGTCTTGTTCCTGGTCTGATGTTAGCTGTGGGCTTTTCACATATACCCATTATCATGTTCAGAAAATTCCCTTCTATTCCTATCTTTTGCAGTGTTTTTATCAGGAAAGAGTGCTGTATTTTGTCGAATGCTTTTTCTGCATCTATAGAGATGATCATGTGATTTTTTTCTTTTAGTCTGTTTATGTGGTGTATTACATTGATTGATTTTCTTATGTTGAACCATCCTTGCACACCCGGGATTAAGCCCACTTGATCATGGTGTATAATTGTTTAATGTGTTTTTGAATTTGACTAGGAAGTATTTTGTTGAGGATATTAGCATCTAGTTTCATTAGAGAGATTGGTCTGTCATTTTCCTTTCTTGTGGCATCTTTGTTTGGCTTTGGTATTATGGTAATGTTGGCATCATAGAATTAGTTTGGCAATGTTCCTTCTACTTCTATTTTTTGGAAGCACTTAAGTGGATTTGTGTTAGCTCTTCCCTGAATGTTTGGTAAAATTCACCTGTGAAGCCAACTGGTCCTGGTCTATTCTTAGTTGGGAGGTTTTTGATGACTGAGTCTATCTACTTACTTGTAACTAGACTGTTGTGTTCATCAATTTCTTCTTTCATCACTGTTGGTTGCTTGTGAGTTTCTAGGAATATTCTAAATTATCATTCTTCATGGCATATAATTTTTCAAAGTATCCTCTTATAATACTTTTTATTTCTTTGGGGTCAGTGGTGATATCTCCTTCCTCATTTCTTATTTTGTATATTTGCATCTGCTCTCTCTTTTTCTTTGTTAGTCTGGCTAAGGGTTTGTCAATTTTATTGATCTTCTCAAAGAACCAGCTTTTGATTTTGTTTATTTTTTCTCATGCTTTCTTATTTTCTATTTCATTTAGTTCTGCTCTAATCTTTGTTATTTCCTTCTTTCTACTTCCTTTGGGGTTAGTTTGTTATTGTTTTTCCAATTCCTTCAGGTGTGCAGTTAGGTCTTCAATTTTAGCTCCTTCCTCTTTTTTGATATATGCATTTATGGATATGAATTTCCCTCTCAGTACAGCTTTGTTTGCATCCCATAGGTTTTGATATGTTGTGTTGTCATTTTCATTCAGTTCAAGGTAGTTGCCGACTTCTTTTGAGATTTCCTCCTTAACACACTGTTTGTCTAAGAGTGTGTTGTTTATCTTCTGCATCTTTGTGCCTAATCTGGTTCTCTGGCCCTTGGTGATTTCCAATTTCATTCCACTGTAGTCTGAGAAATTACTTTGTATAATCTCAATCTTTCCGAATTCATTGAGAGTTGTTCTGTAGCCTAGCATGTGTTCTATCTTGGAGTATGATCCATGTGCACTCGAGAAGCATGTATATCCCACTGTATTAAGGTGTAGCATTCTGTATATATATATTAGGTCCAGATCCTCTAATGTATTATTCAGAGTCTGTTTCTTTATTGGTTCTCTGTTTAGATGTTCTGTCTAATGGTGATAATGGTGTATTAATGTCCTCCACTATAATTGTAGAGGCATTTATGTCTCCACTTAGTCTTTCCAATGTTTGCCTCATGTATTTTGAGGCACCCCAATTAAGTGCATAAATGTTTATGATTGTTCTTTCTTCTTTAAAGGAACCACTTTTACTAATATAGAGTGTCCATATTTGACTCTCACAAGAGTTTTGCATTTAAAGTCTATTTTGTCCGATATTAGGATAGCTACTCCTACCCTTTTTTGGTTGTTGCTTGCTTGTTAAATTGTTTTCCAGCCATTCACATCCAGCCTCCTTGAATCCCTGAGTCTAACATGGGTTTCTTGTAGACAACATGTAGGTGGGTCATGTTTCCTCATCCATTCTGCCAATCTGTGTCTCTTGACTGGTGAGTTTAATCCATTAACATTCAGTGTTTTTACTCTCAAGTAATTTCTTGTGTTTATGTATGTCATATCTTGCTTTTATTTCTCTTTTTGTCTTTTTAGTTGTTCTTACACTCTCCTCCAACTCTCTCTCCCCTGGTTTTTCCTTTCAACCTGTAGAACTTCCTTCAGTATTTCTTGAAGGGCAGGTTTCTTATTAGCATACTCTCTTAATTTCTGTTTATCTGTGAATATTTTGAACTCTCCATCATTTTTGAATGCCAACTTTGCTGGATAGAGAATTCATGACTGGAATTTTTTTTCTTTGAGTACTTTGACTATGTCATACCACTGCCTTCTTGCCTCCATGATTTCAGATGAGAAATCAGAACTTAATCTTATTGATCTTCCCTTGTATGTATTTTCTCTTTGCCTTGAGCATTCGACATTTTGACATGTATATATCTTGGAGCAGGCCTCTTAGGATTTATATGGTTTGTGGTGTGCTGTGCTTCCTGGACATGTGTGTCCATCTCCCTCAATAGGATTGGGAAGTTTTTAGCCATTATTTCTTCAACTCTCTTTTCTGTTCCCTATAGGGATGCCTATAACATGTATGTTTGTGCATTTTGTGCTGTTGTTTAAATCCCTAAGCCCCTGCTGGATTTTTTCTATCTTTTTATATATCTGTTCTAGTATCTGTTTGATTTCAGATGTACTGTCTTCCACATCACTAATTCTTTCTTATGCCTGTTCAAATCTGCTGTTATGTGATTCCAGCGTCTTTTTGATTTCTTGGATTGTGCCGTTCATCACCATAATATCTGTTACCTTTTTACATATTTACAATTACAATTCTTCAGTATGTTCTCCAAGTATCTTCTTAATATCCTTAATTTCTTCCTTCACTTCATTAAGTAGGTCCATGATATTTTTTGGAGAGCTCTGATTAGTTGTTCTATGTTCTGCATCTTTTCTTGGTTTTTAGTTTGTTCATTGGACTTGTCCATGTCTTCCTGTTTCTTAGTATATTTTTAAATTTTCTTTTGCCTTCTGGTCATCATTTATTTTGTTGGATTTGTTCAGGTGATTAGTTTTTCTCTCTGCTCTAGAGTTTTGTTTAGCTGCTGTTTTTGTATGTGTATTAAATTTTCTCTTTGACACTTCGTTCTTTTTCTATTTCCTTGTTATTTTCTATGTTCCTTTGAAGGAAAAAGATTAGGGCCAGAGAAATCAAAAGAGGTAAGAAAAGAAGAAGGATAATAGTAATAATAATGAAAGTTAGAAAAGTTAGAAGGGCCAGTAGTAAAATGAGTATTTAACTTATGCAAATAGTTTAGAGTAATAGGAATAAAAAAGTAATAGGAATAAAAAAGTAATAGGAATAGGGAAAAAAAGTGGAGTACCTACAATGAAATGGGAAACCAAATAGAGAAAAATATATAGAATGATTTAAAAGGCCAGAAAGATGAGTAGAGAGAGAAAGAAAAAGAAAGGACAGAAAGAAGAAAGTTAATAAAAATAAAGAAAACAGAATAGACAAGGTAGAAATCAAAACCAGTAAAGTTGAGGACTAATGAAAAAAGATGGAATGTGAGAACCACAACAGAAAGCAGAAGATAAAAAAATGAAGGAAGGAAAAGAGATAGCATTGGCAGACAAAATCAGTATACACAGACATGGAAATCAAGGAAGAAGAAGCACAGCAAAGAAGAAACAAGCTAGTAGCACCAAATTTAAAAAAAAAGGGGGGGGGGATGGAGGAAAGAGTAAAGAAAAACAAGAAATAAAACAAACAAACAAACCCCAAGCAAACACACAAGCAAGCAGTCAAACAAAGCTAAGGAAGAAACCTGTTCCTTCTTGGGCCCTTGTGGAGCTTCTCAAGCTGCTTGTGTTCATCAATCAATTACCCTGCAGGCTTCTCTCTGCCGGTTTTGTGGCGGGTTTTAGTGAGTAAACTTAAGTTAATTTTTCTTATGTAACTTTTTTTTTTTTTGAAAAATAAGGGACCCAAAAGAAGCTGGAACAAAATTAATGTCTATTTTTTACTGTCTTATGGTATTCAGCTGGATTTAGATATCCTGGTTGATCAGCACTCTTATAGGAGCTGGGAATTGAACTAGGGACCTCATATATTCAATGCAGAACTTTCTCCACTGAGCTACCTTTCTAATTGGGTCAGTTACCTCTTCAGAAAGCTATTCAGTCATTTTTCCCTGGGCACTTTTTACTCTCTTTGGGCAGCAGGATTCAGCAGGCTGTATGAGCAGATCTCCCCTTCACTCTCCTGGTTAGGTTGAGTTCCCTTTTGAAATTCAAATGGGACCCTCATGACTGAGTACACCACACTGAAATGATTTTCAAGCCTCTTCTAGACCACCCCCTCCTCCCAGGGGACCCTAAATATGCTCTTGAAAGCTTATTAAGTGCTTCCCACTGCCTGACTCCTTTAGGAGAGTTGAAATTCTGATAGTCCTCAGTGCAGAACTATTAAATTGGCTGATTCTACCTTCTCTTAAGCCAAGGCTCTGTATCCCAGGGCGGTTAGGTAAATCAGGTTTCCTCAGCAGATTTGCCTCTCCCCTCAGCCTGGTGCCACTTCAAGCTGGCTGGTGTGCTCCCCAAAGCTCTAAGGGTGTCCAGGCAACCAAACCCACAGAAAGGAAACCCCTCTCCACCCTTTGCCAGAACCCTCCCACTCTCGGGGAATGCTCCCCTTGCTGGGTAGCCGGGGGGAGTCGGGGTTTACCCTGGCTCCCTGCCCTGATGGTGAGGCTTAGCCATCCCTGTTTTCCGGGAATGGGGTGAAAAATTCATGGTTTTATCTTGAGAAATCTATCTCCCTGTCCAGCTCCCTCCAGATCGATGCCCCAATGTCTCCCACTCCGTGGGCTCTCAGAACAGCTCACTTGGGCAAGATCTGTCCCCAATCAGCTGTCTTCTGTGAGAGATTTGGTGAGCATCCACTTAAACTGACACCATCTTGCATGGACCCCCCCAAAAAACATAACTTTAATCCTTATCCTAACACACAACCCCACCTAATGCTAACCCTTAATCTAACCATAATATTAACCCTAAACCAAAATATAGCCCTAATCCACCTCTGAATTATAGTCCTAACCCTAAATATAAAAGTAATCCAAACCTAAGGCTAACCTTAAGCAGAATCTTAAATCTAACTCTAACCCTAACAAAAACATAAACTTTAGCTTAAACCTAACCCTAACAAAACCTTATCACAATCCTAACAATAAGCAAAGCTAACACTAACCCTAAATTGAACCTTAACACCAACACACCATTCCCATAACCAAATGTCTACAATAAACTCTGATCCTATCTTTAAATCTAACTCTAATGACATCCTAAGCTTAACTGTAAATCTAAAATTTACCCCAACACTAACACAACCCCTAATCCTAACTATAATCCACACCTAACCCAAGTGCTAACATTAAACTGAACATGAATTTTAACTCTAACCCTATCTCTAATCCAAAAATTTTATTAATTTTATTCACATACACTCCATATACACTAAACCTATACTCTTCCTTTCTCCTCCTCCCACCCTCTGATAACTTCTAACTTATTTTCTCTCTGGATTTGCTATTGCTAGACATTTCTAATGAGTAACATCATGCAATATTTTTCCTTTTTTATCTTGCTTATTTTGTTGAGCATACTGTTTTAACATTATTCCATAGTTCTGGATGCCTCCGAACTTCTTTCTTTTTTATGGCCAAATAATATTCCATTGTGTGTTTGTACCACATTTCACTTATCCATTCATTTGTTAATGCACACTTGGTTATTTTTGCTATTGTGAATAATGTGGCTATAAACATTGGTGTACAAGTGTCTGTTTTAGATGCTGTTTTTCCTATTTTTTGATATGTTCCTAGAAGTGAGATGGCTGCATCATCCGGTAATTCTCTGTTTAATTCTTTTGAGGAACTGCCATGTTGCTACTTTCCAGTGATGCACCATTTTACATTCTCACCAATAATGCACTAGAGTTCCAATTTCTCCACATCCTCTCTAATGAACACTTGTTAGTTTCCTTTCTTATTTTCTTAAATAATAACCATCCTAGTGGGTGTTAAGTGGCATCACATCATTTTTTTGATTTGCATTACCCTAACAGCCAATGATATTGAACATATTTTCATTAGCTTTTTGTGCATTTGTATATCTTCTTTGGAAAAATATCCATTCAATTATTCACTTATTTTTTAATTGGGTTATTTGTCTTTTTGTTGTATTGTAAAATTTCTTATAAATTCTGGATACCAAGCCCTTATCCAATATGGTTTTCAACCATTTTCTCCCATTCTGTAATTTAACTTTTTGCTTTCTAGATGATGATGCACAAACGTTTTTAATGTTGATGAAGTCAAAATAATCTATTGCTGTTATTGTTGCTTGTGTTTTTGGTGTCATATCTAAGAATACATTACTGAATCCCAGGTCATGAAGATTTGTTCTAATGTTATGTCAATGCAGAAATTTTTATCTTGCAAGAAATCATCCCTTCCCCCACAGGATCTTAACCCCCTCCCTTCTTTGACTAATAATTGGGTTTCAGTCGCAATATATACAATAGGCCTTCTAAGGGAGGAAAGGGAGTATTCCTCAAAGGACCTAGCCAACATGTATCAGCATCAGCATCAGACAGAAGTGTAAGTTTGGGACTGGACCTTGAGTGTGAATAATCAAGGGATTTAAGTTGATAAGGAAGAAGTTATTCATGAGAAAGCCTTTTTCTATGATACAGGAGTAAACCCTGGCAAGTACACAGAGATGATGCTATTGTAATGTTAAGATAGCTCTTGGAATCTTGGAAAAAGAACCTCATCAAAATGCTCACTGTAGGATAATGATACCATGTTAGACTAGGTGAGCAAGAAGTACCTTGGAGGCCTTAGTGCTACAAATGGTGGGAGTTAAATAATGTGATCAAAGAAATTGTTTCAGATGTAGTAGTTGGGCTATACTGAGATATCCCCTCCTAAATAGAGGACAAGTGACCACATTTCATGGCTTTCACAATTAACAAGGAAGTACAATACCTGGTAGGTTTCTTATAGTTTTGGAGGCAGCAATTTCCACATTCATGATCACTGCTTCAACACTTTCAGTTTTGACTGGGTCTCTGCAGCAGGCCCAGGTGGCAATGAGAGCAGCCCTGCCACTTGGGTCATTCTAGCCAGTAGACTATTTGAAGTTGTTGGCATTAGCAACTCTTCCATCACTCCTCTAAAATCCTCATTGAAGAGGTGGGGGTCTAAGACAGTGGAGTTTTATTTCTATATGCAATGACTCCAATGTGGAAGTGAAACCCCCGAGGCAATGGAGAAGGTAAGTACCTATGTACATTTCTCCAAAATGAGGAAATTTGAGACAAAAGATAAAACAAATGGATAGGAAGGCCCAAGTGACCATCTGCCATGAATTTCATTCATTATAATTCAAATTAGGGAAATGAGAAGAGTTGTTAAAATGATTTATAAATGGCAACAAAATATTAATGCTGTTTATATTTGTTTTCAAACAATTTGCATAGACTATATAAAGGTACTTCTGAACCTTTAACCCAATGTTCCTGATTACCCAAGAAGACAGACAAAACTAGAATCATGATATCATTTATAAAATCAAGTTTTAGGGCTCTTCACCCAGAATCCAGGAGACATCACCACTTCCCCCTTCCTGTTCCAGCTTCCTGGGGTTCTGACTGCTGCCAGAGCAAAAGTTTCCAATATCCTTGCAGATGCCTGCTGCAGAGTACAGCAAGACCATCTTCATGGCCTTGACTCTTCCTTCATTATAATCTTTCCCCCAGAATGGGAGCTCAGCCCAGAACAATCTGGGTCATACACACTAGGTTGTACACTGTAGTGACATATCTCATGAATTGATACTCAGGGGAAATAACTTAGAACCATACATCTTTATGATAAATTTATTTTCAGTAATAATAATGTTATGACATGAAATAGTTCAATGGCCAGAAGATATATCAGTAATTAATATTGTTATTTTTTGAAGTTTGTATATATAATCATGCCAGTAAATAATAAACAGAAAAAAGAAATGTTGTATAACAAAGAAAAGAGTTATTAGACTAATATTTTAAATTATATTAACATACTTTGTCATTTTGTAATGAACATTTTCAAATGCATCAAAATTAAAGGATCTTTACATTGAATACTTGTATAGCCACCACTTAGATTTTACCAGTAACATTTTACTATACTTGTTTTGTTACATGACAATCCATGAATCCATTCCTGTATCCATCTATTGACCTTAATTTTTGTACTTAAATAATTTTATAATATTTTCATATTTACAGAAAAATTGCAAAGACAGTACAAAGATTTCCCACATACCACACACCCAACATCCCTTATTATTAATATCTAAAATTACTATGTTATATTCATCACAATTAATAAACCAATATTGAGATATCATTTTTAATTAAATTCCATGATTCCATGCTTTATTTGGATTTTTTTTGTTTTTACCGAAGGGCTTTTCTCTGTCCCAGATCTGCTCCAAGAAACTTAACATAAAGCCAGACAAAAAGAAAAACCTAAGCAAGAAAGAGAAACTGACCAACAGAATAAACCCATCAAGATAAACAGATGTCTAGACATTAGCAAAAATTTACAATCCATACTAAGAAACAGGAAGATATTGCCCAGTCAAATGAACAAACAAAAAATCAAAGAAGACCTAAATAAATAGAAATATATTCTATGTTCATAGATTGAAAGACTAAACATCATCAAGATGCCAAATTTACTTAAATTGATTTACAGATTCCATGCAATCCCAATAAAAATCCCAACAGCATCTTTACAGAAATAGTAAAGCCAATTATCAAATTTTTTGAAACGGTAAAGGGCCCCAACATCTTGAAAAAGATAAATGAATTTGGAAGTCTCACACTACCAGACTTTAAAACATTCTACAGGGGGAACAGGTGGGGCTCAAGCAGTTAGGTGCCTGCCTCCCACATGGGAGGTCCTGGGTTCAGTTCCCAGTGTCTCCTAAAAAGACAAGCAAGACAGCAAGCTGACACAATGGGCTAGCATGATGAGCTAGAGCAGCTAGCTGAGACAATGACACGATGCAACAAAATGATGTGATGAGGAGACACAACAAAGAGACACAGTGAGAGACACAACAAGCAGGGAGCAGATGTGGCTCAAGTGATTAGGTATCTACCTCCCACATGGGAGGTCCCAGGTTTGGTTCCCATTGCCTCCTAAAGAAGACCAGCAGACACAGAGAGCACACAATGAACAGACACTGAGAGAAGACAGCAAGTGCAAACAATGAGGTGGGGGAGAAGTAAATAAATCTTTTAAAAAACAATATTCTACAAAGCTAAAGTGGTCAAAAACCACATGGTATTCGCACAAGGATAGAAATATTGATCAATGGAACCAAATAGATCAGAAATAGACCCACACATCTATGGCCAACTGATATTCAACAAAGCTGGCAACTCCACTAATCTGGGGCAAAGAATAATCTTTTTAATAAATTGTGCTGGTAGAACTGGATATCCATATCCAAAAGAATGAAAGATGATCCTTATCTCACCCCTGATACAAATAATTCAAGATGGATCAAATACCTACAAATAACAGCCAGGGCCATAAAGCTCCTAGAAGGTAATGTCAGAAACATCTACATGACCTTGTGGTAGGAAATGTTTTTATGAACTTTAAAACCAAGGTGTAAACAGTGAAAGAAAAATATATATAAATGGGACCTCCTCAAAATTAAAAACATTTGTGTTTCAAAGCAGTCTGTCAAGAAAGTGAAAAGGCAGCTTACTCAATGGGAGAAAATATTTAGGAACAACATATCCAATAGGGTCTAGTATACAGGATATATAAAGAAACTCTACAACTCAATATGAAAAGCCAAAAAACAAAAAACAAAAAACACAGCAATTTAAAATGAGCAAGAGACTTGATCAGAAAATTTTGCAAAGAGGAAACATGGATGGATAAAAAGAACACGAAAAGATGCTCAACATCACTAGTTATTAGGAAAATGCAAATCAAAGCTACAAGGAGATATTTACGTCTACCAGACTAGCTGGTATTAAAAAAAAAAAAAATCAAACTACAAATGTTGGAGAGGATGTGGAGAAATAAGAACACTCATTCATTACGGTGGGAATGTAGAATTATGCAACTCTGGAGAACATTTTGGTGGTTCCTCAGAAAGTTAAGTATAGAATTGTCACATATTCTGGCAATCCCAGTACTAAATATATACACAGAAGAATTGAAAGCAGGGATACAGATATATGCACACCAATGTTCATATCAGCATTATTCACAATTGCCAAAAGATGGAAGCAAGCCAGATGTCCAACAACAGATGAATGCATAAACAAAATGTGGTACATATATTAGCTGGAATATTATTCAGCTATAAGAAGGAATGAAGTTTTGACACATGCGACAACATGGATGAACCTCAAGGGCCTTATGTTGAGTGAAATAAGCCAAACTCAAAAGAACACATATTGCATGATCTCACTACGAACAAAGGATAGTGAGCAGACACATGGAGGTAGAGTCTGGAAGACAGGTTACCAGAAGAAAGGAGGAGAGTAGAGACTGATGAGCTGATGCATAATCTGGGCAGAATTAGTTTGACTGTAAGAGTTTGGAAATGGACAGAGGTTATGGTGGAACAGCAACATGACTGTAATTAACAGCACCAAAATGCTAATGTGAATGTGGTTGAAAGGGGAAGTTTGACCCACCCATGAGGCTTAAAGGAAAGCTAGAAGATAAAATGGGCTACTGTATAATTCAGTGAATTCTGGGGTAGTCAAGGATTGTAGTTAAGAATACAAATGTAAGGATGTTCTTTCAGGATCTATAACAAAGGAATGTCACTACTACAGTGTGCTGATAGTGGAGTGATATATGGGGGAAGTCCACATAAAATATAATTCTATGGGATATGAATGAGTTTGTGTTGTCATAGCTATGTTTTCTCAATTGATAGAGGCCCACACAGTAGCTAACAAAATATTAAACTTCCATCCTGGGGTAGCCCTGCTAATTTCTCAGGAAAAATGGCAAAAATCTCTGGAATATATAAGCCACACCTCAGAAAATAAAACAGGCCTATATGCCAAGCCCTCAACATTAAGGTTTGAACTTATGAACCTTATTCCTGTAAAAATGAAACTTAACCTAATTATAATTAATGCCTAAGAGTTACCTCTTGAAAACCTCTTTGTTACTCAAATATGGCCTCTTTGTCTCAGCCAAACTCAACAAATAAACAAACTACCTTACTCCCAATATGGTGCATGATTCCCAGAGATGAATCTCCCTGGCACTGAAGGATTATTACCAAGCACTAATGGAAAAGACATTGGACAGAAGGGGAAACATTCAACAAAAAAGAGTTTTTATGGCTAAGAGATTTCAAAGTGAGTCATAAGGTCATTCCAGAGGTTATACTTGTGCAGGTCTAAGACAGAATTCACTAATAGCCACAGTAATAAAAGCCTTAAACAAGAGTGTTCCTGAGACTAGAGTGGACTTACTGGTATTCTGTTATAGACATATTGTGATTCAAGTAATGGAAGAAATTACAACATTATTGTGGAGCCAGTGGCCACTGGATGCTTTCGAGACAGGGAGAAGGAAAAGCAATTGTAATACAGGAGCTTTTTTGGGACTTGGGAATTATCCTGAGGGACATTGCAACGACAGATATAGGCCATTTTACATCAGCATATAACATGCAGAACTGTGTGGGAGAGAGTGTGGTCTACAATGTGAACTATGGTCCGTGCTTAGTGGCAAAGCCCCATGATGTGTATATCCATTGCAGGTGATATGCCACACTAATGAAAGATGTTTATGTGGGAGATTGTGGGAAGTGTGGGAGGTGGGGCATATGGGAAATCCTATAATATTTGTGTAACATTTATGTAATCTAAGTATCTTTTAAAAACTAAAAAAAAAATTATTTAAAAAAGTGGGGGGGAATAGACAAAAGCAAGATATAAAAATATAAAATAAAAAAGTGGGGGGTGGAGAGGAGAATAAGAACTCCTTGAGGATAAAATCAGATGATTCATGTAAAACTGTACAGGAAACATAGCAAGAATTCAGTAAATACAGCTTATTATGAGGGAAAAAAAAAAAAAGACTGCTCCTGAGGACACTCAGGATGTTTGGACATCAGAGGAAAGGCACACAGCCTCATGAAATCGACATCCCTTCAGTGAACCTTATTTGGGAATATATGAAAATCTATTTTCCCAATATAACATAGTTATACTTATTTATAAGTCTCCTAATCATGATTCTTCTACTCCCTTTATTTGAACCCATAATTCCCAATATGCCCATTAAATATATCTCTCAGAGCTTAAATCTTTTGGATTGTTCATATGCCAGTAAAGCCCTAAATCCCAGCAGAGTAGTGGCCAACTCCGATTTTCCAATTTTTCTGGCTTGCCCTGGACAACCACCAAAATCATGATGATGGACAACTCCCATTGCAAAAAATACAAGGAGTGTCTACAACTACAAGAAAACAATTCCTTCCAGCTGCCCCATGATATCTAAGTCCTCTCTCAGCCTCAAGCAGTCAGAATGGACATTCTTAAGTCCCTCAAGATTGAAGAGTGAACAAACATAAAGGAAGATTGTAACCACAAACCAAAGAGATTTATTGTTATTTTAGTTATTATCTCATGTTAATGGAAGAACATGTAATGCTGATATAAAAAACTGGTTGCCAAGGGTTCAGTAGAGAAGTGGAAGGATGAATGGGTGCTAAATAGGACATATTTATGTTTGTGATATTTTTCTATATGATACTGTAATGATAGACACATGACAGCATGCATTTGTAAAGGTCTATGGAACTGTACAACACATAGTGTAAAACATAATGCAAACTATAGCCATGGTTAGTATCAATGCTTCTATATTGGTTCATCAAGTGTAACAAATGTACCACAATAATTTAAGATGTTAATAATAGGAGAAACTGTATGTGTGAGGGTGTGGGTGTTTTATATGGGAATTCCCTATATATTTGGTATAATTTTTCTGTAAATATAAATCTAAAAATTCTGTAAAAAATAAAGTTTATTGTTACAAAAAAAGCTCTTATAATTCAAAATCACAAGGCTAAAACTACTCTCTGGAAAACTTCTGGGAAGATGGAGGATTAGAGAAGTGCAGGTCTCACATTTCTCTCTGAACAGACAGAAGTGTCCTGGAAAAATGTTCTAGGCTATAAGGCACCAGAGGAAGGCAGGACACCACCCAGAATAGAGATGGTCAAAGGAAAAGAATCTCCAAGGGAAAACTCTAACACATTCTGACTGGATTCAAACTAAGAAAACTTCCAAAGTCCACCATCTGCTGGTGGACCAAGGAAGTGAATGAAAGGAAATTTAAGAAAATAAATAAGAAAAGCTTTTTCAGCCCTTCACAGCCTCCCTCCTCAAGTCCTTTGGAAAAGGAACTGCAGCCAATCACTGGGAAGATGGCTCAGATTTAAACAACTAAATAGGGATAATGCTAAAGAACTAGAACAATTTGAAGCAAGAATCTAAGAATGGCAGTAGCCCACAGCCTCCTGCCACTAAATCCCTAAGCAAGAAAGAGAAATTGAGCATCAGAGTAAACTCACTATCCTAATCAGATGCCTAGGCATCAGTAAAAAAATTACAAACCATACTAAGAAAATGGAAGATATGGCCCAAGCAAAGGAATATATCAAGCCCCAGGTGTGACACAGGATTTGAGAAAACTAATCATCAAGGTTCATGCAAATCTCCTAAATCAAATCAAGGATTTGAAACACAATATGGCTAAAGAGATAAAAGACATCAAGAGGACACAGGGCAAAGAAAAAAAAAAAAGAATTTGAAAACCTGAATAGAAAAATAACAGAGCTTATGGGAATGAAAGACACAATAGGTGAGATAAAAAATACATTGGAGTCATAAAAATGCAGACTAAAAATGATAGAAGAAAGAATAAGTGATGCAGAAGACAGAATAGATGAAATTGAAGAGGGAGAACAGGGAGAGAAAAGTATGGGGGAAAATTGAACAGGGACCCAGGGAGTTGAAAGACAGCACAAAGTGTAAAATCATACATGGCATTGGAGTTCCAGAAGGAGAAGAGAAGGGAAAAGAGGCAGAAGAGTATTTGAGGAAATAATGGCTGAAAATTTCACAACTCTCATGAAAAATGAATTTACATGTCCAAGAAGCACAGCTTACACTAATCAGAATAAATCTGAATAGACTTACTCCAAGACACTTACTACTCAGAATGTCAAATGCCAAAGAAAAAGAGAAAATTCTGAGAACAACAGGGGATAAGCAAACCATCACATACAAGTGATGCCCAGCAAGACTTAGTGAAAAGTTCTCATCAGAAAACAGGGATGCAAGAAGACAGTAGTATGATGTAATTAGGATACAGAAAGAAAAATTGCCAATCAAGAATGCGTTGTCCAACAAAATTGTCTTTCAAATATGAAAGTGAATTTGAAATAGTCACAAATAAATATAAATTAAGAGAATTCATTTAAAAGAATCCACCTTTCCAGAAATTATTAAAGTGAGCCTTACAGCTTGAAAGAAAAAGGCAGGAGGAAGAGGCTTGGAGGAGAGTGTAGAAGGCAAGAATAGCAGAAAGGGTAACAAAAAGAGTAAAAAGGCAGACAAAAATAAGACATGGATATGAAAAACAAAGAATGAAATGTTGGAAGTAAATAATGCTCCAGGGATACAAATAGACTGAAAGTGAAAGGCTGGAAAAGATATTCCATGCAAATTGTAACCAAAAAAGAGCAGGGGTATCTATACTAATATTTGATAAAATAGTCTTTAAATGAAAAGGGTATAAGAGATGAAGAAGTTCACTATATATATAAAAGGCACAATCCACCAAGAAGTAACAGTCATAAAAATCTATTCACCTAACCAGGGTGCCCATAAAATACATGAAGCAAATTCTGGCAAAACTGAAGGGAGAAAGAGACATCTTACAATAATAGTTGAAGATTTCATTAACCACTCATATATTAGATAGAACTACTAGACAGAAGATCAACAAGGAAACAGAGAACTTGAACAATATGATAAATGAGCTAGACCTAACAGTCATATACAGAAATGTGCATCCTAAATCAGTGGGTTATACATTCTTCTCAAGTGATCATGGATCTTACTCCAGGATAGATCACATGTTGGGTAACAAAGCAGGTCTCAATAAATATAAAAACATTGAAATTATACAGAGCAACTTCTCAGAGCATAATGAAATGAAGCTGGAACTCAATAGTACTTTGGAAATGGGGAAATTTGCCAATGTGTGGAGGCTAAATAATCAGTGGGTCAAAGAAGAAATTGTAAGAGAAATTAGTAAATATCATGAAATGAATGAAAATGAGAACACAACCTATCAAAACTTAGAGATTACAGTAAAGACAGTGAAGTGAGGGAAATTTATAGCCCTTGAATTCCTATATTAAAAAAAGAAGAAAGAACTGAAATCAAAGACATAACTCAACACCTAGAGGAACTAGAAAAAGAACAGCAAACCAACCCCAAAGCAAGCAGAAAGAAAGATTACAACAGAAATAAATGAAATTGAGAACAAAAAAAAAAAAGAAAATCAACAAAACAAAAGGCTGGTTCTTTGAGAAATCAATTAAATTTACAAACCACTAGCTAGACTAACAAAGAAAAAAATGAGAGAAGATGCAAATAAATAAAACAGAAATGAAAGGGGAGAATGTTATGACTGACCCCACAGGAATAAAAAGTATCATAAGAGGGTATTATGAGAAACTGTATGCCAACAAATTAGACAACATAAATGAAATGGACAAATTCCTAGAAACACACAAACAACATACATTGACTCTAAAAGAAATACAAGAATCCAACAAACAAATCACATTTAAAGATATTGAATCAGTCAACCAAAAACTCCCAACATAGGAAAGTCCAGGACCTGATGTCTTCACAGGTGAAACCTACCAAACTTTTTGAGAAGAATTAATACCAATCCTGCTTAAACGCTTCCAAAAAATTGAAGAGGAGGGAAAATTACTCAACACATTTTATGAAGACATCACCATAATACTAAGGCCAGATAAAGATACTACAAGAAAGGAAAATTAAGGAACAATCTCTCTAATGAAAATAGATGCAAAAATTCTCAAAGAAATACTTGCAAATAGAATCCAACAGCATATCAAAAACTTATACACCACAAAGAAGTAGGACTTTTCCCTGATATGCAGGGGTGTTTCAACACAAGAAAATCAATTAATGTAATATACCACACTAACAAATTGAAGGAAAGAAATCATTGCAGAAAATGCATTCAACAAAAGCCAGAATCTTTTCTTGATAAAAACACTTCAGAAGATAGAAATAGAAGAAAAGTTCCTAAATATGATTTAAAAACCCCACAGCCAACATCGTTCTCAAAGGGGAAAGGTTGAAAGCTTTCCCTCTATGATCAGGAACAAGAAAAGGATTCCCACTGTCACCACTGCTATTCCACATTGTACTGGAAGTTCTACCTAGAGTAATTAGACAAGTAGAAAAGAATAAAAAGCATCCAAATAGGAAAAGAGGAAGGGAAACTCTATTCATGGATGATATGATCTTATATTTAGAAAATTCTATAATATCTATGACAAAGCTACCTGAGCTAATAAATGAGTTTGGCAAAGTGGCAGGATACAAGATCAATACACAAAAATAAGTAATGTTTCTGTACATCAGTACTGAGCAAAAATCAGGGGAAAAATTCCATTTACAAGAGCAAAAATAAGTATCAAATACCTAGGAATTAATTTAACCAAAGATGTCCAGGGCCTATATTCAGAAAACTACAAAACACTGCCAAGAGAAATCAAAGAAGACCTAAACAAATGGAAAGACATTCCATGTTCATGGATTGGAAGACTAAATATCATGAAGCTATCAATCCTACCCAACTGATTTATAGATTCAATGAAATAGCCATCAAAATTCCAACAGTCTACTTTACAGAAATAGAAAATGCAATTACAAAATTTATTTGGAAGGGAAATAGTAACCAAATAGGTTTTTTAAAAAAAGCATCCTAAAAAAGAAGAATGATGTCTGTGGACTGTCATTGCCTGACCTTGAAAAGTATTGCAATGGTACAGTGATGACAACAGCATTCTATTGGCATAAAGATAGACACAATGATCAATGGAATAGACTTGAGAGTCCAGAAATAGACCCTAACCTCAATGGTCAACTGGATTTTGACAAACCTACCAAGTTCACATTACTAGACAAAACAGTCTCTTCAACAAATGGTGCTGTGAGAACTGGATATACACAACAAAGAGAATAAAAGAGGGCCTCTATCTCACTCCCTATACAAGAATCAACTCAAGAGGGATCAAAGGCCTAAATATAAAAGACTAGACCATAAAACTACTAGAAGAAAATATAAGGCAACAACGTCAAGATATTGTGGTAGGTGGTGTTTTCTTAGACCTTACACCCAGAGTACAAGTAACAAAAGAAAAAACAGATAAAAGGAACCCCCTCAAAATTAAACACTTCTGCACCTCAAAGGTCTTTCTCAAAAGGGTGAAAAGGTGGCAAAGTCAATTGGAGAAAATATTTGGAAATCACATATCCAATAAGGGTTTCATATCCATGATAATATAATGAGATGTGACAACGAACAACAAAAAGACAAACTACTCAATGGAAAAATGGGCAAACAACTTGAATAGATATTTGTCCAAAGAAGAAATACAAATGGTGAAAAAAATATATCAAAAAATGTTTACTATCACTAGCGATTAAGGAAATGCAAATCAAAGCTATGATGAGATATCATGTCACATTTATTAGAATAGCCACTATTAAAAAGATGGAAAACCACAAGTATTGGAGTGTATGTAGAGAGACAGGAATGCTTATTCACTGTTGGTGGGAATGTGGACTAGTATGGCCACTGTGGAAATCTGTTTGGTGGTTCCTAAGGAAGTTGAATATAGATCTGCCATGTGACCCGGCAATACCACTACAAGGTATATATCCAGAAAAACTGAGAGCAGTGGCACAAACAGACATCTGCACACCACTGTTCATACTGGCTTTATTCACAATTACCAAAGGATGAAAACAACCCAGGTGTCCATCAAGAGATGAATGGATAAACAAATTGTGATGTATACATACAATGGAATTTTATGCAGCTATAAGAAAAATGAAGTCATGAAGCATATGATAACATGGATGAACCTAGAGGACATTGTGTTGAGTGAAGAAAGCCAGATACAAAAGGACAAATACTGTATGATTGAGCTATCATGAACTAAATAGATTGTGTAAATTCATGAAATTAATAATTAGAATATAGGTCACCAGAAAATAGAATATTGAGAATGGAAAGTTGAAGGTTAAGCTGTGCAAAATTGGTAAAAATGTTCATAAATCTTTGGAAATGAATAAAAATGGCAAAAGCACATCATATTGTTTGTAACTAGCAGTGCTAATATATGGGTATGATGGTGAAAGGGAAAGTCTAAGGTCATGTATATTACTAGAATAGTTAAAAATGTAATGTGACTGTATAGCATAATGAAACCTCATGTGAAATATGAATAATGGTAATATTGAATATAAAAGACAGTTTTTCTTTGAAACTGAAGAAATGTACATTGATGTTACAAGATGTTAATATCAAGAAAAATACAAACAAAGCAAACTATGGACAGTAGTGTTTAGTAATATATTAATAATCTTCCTTTAAGAGTAAAGATAAAGGAAATATACCAAATGAAAGAAACTAGACAAAAGGTACAACATATTGTTTGACTCCATCTATACAAAAGTATATACAAAAAATTAAAGCTGGATTCACATAGCAGCAGATATGAACAGGCAGAAGAAAGAATTAGTGATGTGGAAGACAATACATCTCAAATCAAACAGATAGTAGAAAAAATAGACAAAAAGATAGAAAAAATCCAGCAGGGACTCAGGGAATTAACCGACAACACAAAACGCTCAAACATATGCATTATGGGCATCCCAGAAGGAGAAGAGAAGGGAAAGGGAACAGAAGAAGTGTTGAAGGATATAATGGCTGAAAACTTCCCAACCCTATTGAGAGAGATGGATGTGCAGATCCAGGAAGCAAAAAAAAAATCCCAACAGGCCAACTCCAAGACATATACTTGCCAAAATGTCCAATGCTCAAGACAAAGAGAAATTACTCAAGGCAGCAACAGAAAAGAGAACCATCACATACAAGGGAAGCACAATAAGATTAAGTGCTGATTTCTCAGCTGAAACCATGGAGGCAAGAAAATAGTGGTATGACATAGTCAAAATACTAAAAGAAAAAAACTTCCAGCCACGAATTCTCTACCCACCAAAACTGGCATTCAAAAATGATGGAGAGTTTAAAATATTCACAGATAAACAGAAATTAAGAGAGTATGTCAATAAGAAACCTGCACTCCAAGAAACACTAAAAGAAGTTCTACAAGTTGAAAGGAAAAAACAAGAGAAAGAGAGTTGGAGGAGAGTTTAAAAGCAACGAACATGACAAAAAATAAAAACAAAACAACATATGACATACATTTATCCAAAGAAAAATGGCTGAAGTAAGAAATTCATTATGAGTAATAACTGAATGTTAATGGACTAAATTCACTAAATTTCACACAGATTGGCAGAACGGTTAAGGAAATATGATCCATCTATATGCTGTCTACAAGAAACCCACCTTCGACCCAGGGATTCAAGGAGGCTTAAAGTGAATGGCTGGAAAATCATTTTACAAGCTAACAATAGCCAAAAACAGGCAGGAGTAGCTATTCTAATATCAGACAAAATAGACTTTAAATGCAAAACTATCATAAGACACAAAGATGGACACTATATATTAGTAAAAGGGGTAATCTCTCAAGAAGAGAGAACAATCATAAACATTTATGCACCTAATCGGGGTGCCTCAACATACATGAAGCAAACCCTAGAAAAACTAAGTGGAGAAATAAATGTCTCTACAATTATAGCAGGGGACTTTAACACACCATTATCATCATTAGACAGAACATCTACACAGAGAATCACTAAAGAAACAAAGGCTCTCAACAATACATTAGAGGACCTGGACTTAATAGACATATACATAACACTCCACCCAAATACAGCAGGATTTACATTCTTCTCAAGTGCACATGGAACATACTCCAAGATAGACCACATGCTAGGCCACAGAACAACTCTCAATGAATTCAGAAATATTGAGATTATACAAAGTAATTTCTCTGACCACAATGGAATGAAATTGGAAATCACTAAGGGCCAGAGAAACAGGTTAGGCACAAGGATATGGAAGTTAAACAACACACTCTTAGACAAACAGTGTGGTCAAGGAGGAAATCTCAAAAGAAATCAGCAACTACCTTGAAGCTAATGAAAATGACAACACAACATATCAAAACCTATGGGATGCAGCGAAAGCAGTCCTGAGAGGGAAGTTCATAGTCATAAATTCATATATTAAAAAAGAAGAAAGAGCTAAAATTGAAGACCTAACTGCACACTTGGAGGAATTGGAAAAATAACAAGAAACTAAACCAAAAGGAAGTAGAAAGAGGGAAATAACAAATATTCGAGCAGAACTAAATGAAATCAAGAATAAGAAAGCACTAGAAAAAATAAGCAAAACCAAAAGCTGGTTCTTCGAGAATATCAATAAAATTGATATTAGCCAGACTAACAAAGAAAAAGAGAGAAAAGATTCAAATACACAAAATAAGGAATGAGCAAGGGGATATCACTACTGACCCCACCGAAATAAAGAGTATCATAAGAGGACACTTTGAAAAATTATATGCCAACAAGAATGATAATTTAGAGGAAATGGACAAGTTGCTAGAAATGCACAAACAGCCTACATTGATGAAAGAAGAAATTGATGAACTCAACAGTCCAATTACAAGTAAAGAGATAGACTCAGTCATCAAAAACCTCCCAAATAAGAAGAGCCCAGGACCAGATGGCTTCACAGCTGAATTCTACCAAACATTCTGGAAAGAGCTAACACCAATTCTGCTTAAGCTCTTCCGAAAAATAGAAGTAGAAGGAATATTGCCTAACTCATTCTATGATGCTAGCATTACCTTAATACCAAAACCAAACAAAGATACCACAAGAAAGGAAAATTACAGACCAATTTCTCTAATGAACCTAGATGCTAAAATTCTCAACAAAATACTTGCAAATCGCATTCAACAACATATCAAAAGGATTATACACCATGACCCAGTGGGTTTCATCCCGGGTATGCAAGGATGGTTCAATATAAGAAAATCAATCAATGTAATACACCACATAAACAGATTGAAAGAAAAAAATCACATGATCATCTCTATAGATGCAGAAAAAGCATTCAACAAAATACAGCACTCTTTCCTGATAAAAATACTACAACAGATAGGAATAGAAGGAAACTTTCTGAATATGAAAAAGTGTGTATATGAAAAACCGAAAGCCAACATCATTATCAATGGTGAAATCCTAAAAGCCTTCCCTCTGAGATTGGGAACAAGACAAGGATGCCCTCTATCACCACTCCTATTTAACATTGTCTTAGAAATATTTGCCCGAGCACTGAGGCAAGAACAAGACATAAAAGGCATCCAGATTGGAAAGGAAGAAGTGAAAATCTCATTATTTGCAGACGACATGATATTATACATAGAAAGCCCTGAAAATCTACAACAAAGCTTCTAGAACTTATAAATGACTTCAGTAATGTTGCAGGCTACAAGATCAATGCTCAAAAATCAGTAGCATTTCTGTACACCAATAACAAGCAATCTGAGGAGGAAATTAAGAAGAAAATACCATTTACAATAGTAACTAAAAGAATCAAATACCTAGGAATAAATTTAACTAAAGATGTAAAGGACTTATATACAGAAAATTACACAACACTGTTAAAGGAAATCAAAGAAGACTTGAATAAAAGGAAAAATATTCCCTGTTCATGGATAGGAAGACTAAACATTATCAAGATGTCTATCCTACCCAAACTAATCTATAGATTTAATGCAATCCCAATAAAAATCAACACTGTATTTTTTAAAGAACTGGAAAAACTAACCAGAAAATATATTTGGAGAGGTAAGAGGCCCTGAATTGCCAAAGACATATTGAAAAAGAAAAATGAAGTTGGAGGTATCACATTACCTGACTTTAAAACATACTACAAAGCTACAGTGATAAAAACCGCATGGTATTGGCACAAGGATAGACCTACTGACCAATGGAAAGGAATTGAGAGTTCTGATATAGATCCTCGCATATACTGTCATCTGATATTCGACAAGGCCACCAAGCCCACTCAATTGGGAGAGAATGGCCTCTTTAACAAATGGTGCTTGGAGAACTGGATATCCATATCCAAAAGAATGGGAGAAGAATACCACCTCAAACCTTATATAAAAATCAACTCCAGATGGATCAAAGATCTAAATATAAGAGGCAAAACCATAAAGACCTTGGAAGATTATGTAGGGAAGCATCTATAGGACCTAGTAATAGGAAATGGTTTCATGAACTTCACAGCCAAAGCACGAGCAGCAAGAGAAAAAATAGATAAATGGGATTTCATCAAAATTAAAAACTTCTGCACCTCAAAGGATGTTAAGAAAATAAAAAGGCAGCCTACCCAATGGGAGAAAATATTTGGCAATCATATATCTGATAGGAGCCTAATATCCTGCATATATA
>JAQZBX010033141.1:0-25526 GCA_029593785.1 Cabassous unicinctus | reverse complement strand
AGGCTCCCAGGGCAAACTGCCGTGTGGAGGGGACTGTGGGGCTCCGCAGCCCAAATTTGCACGTCAGAACCTGAGTCAGCCTAAGGCTGTGTCCCTCTCTCTCCCCTTTCCGGGAGTGGTAGATCCCTGGAGCCCCCTTTGTCTGTAGTCACAGGCCCAGTGGCCCGAGAATTCTAAAGAGTGTGGGGTAGGGTGCCGGCAGTAGCCGCCGCTGCTGATTAAAAACTCAGGGTTCTGGTTCTGTCGTTGCGATTTCTCTCTTCTGTCCCTCTCTCCTCTCGGTGGTATGCAGTCTTTCCCTGCTGTCCTAAACCCTAGAAGATCTATTTTGGGTCTGTTTCAGCCAGTTCTCTAGCTATTTTTCTGGAGAAGAGATTCCTGTGTGTTACTACTCAGCCATCTTCCCGGAAGTCCCCTATATCTTATTAGTTATTTTTTGAGTAAAAATACAAGGCTTAAGAAAGTGTTTACTAAACAGTGCAGCACAGGTAAATAAAATAAAAGATTGACTACATAGGTGGTGGTTGGGGATTGAATCAGGTCCCCTACAAAAGTCATATTCAGGTTCCAACCTCTGATTCTGTGGGTGTGAACCCATTTGAAATAGGACCGTTCAAGATGTTATTAGTTGAGATGTACCCAAACTGAATGAGGGTGGGCCTTAATTCAGTGTAGCTGAAGTCTTTATTAGCAAAGGAAATTAGACACAGAAAGAGAAGCCATGGGGAACAGCCAGAAGCTGGAAGTCAACAGAGCCCAGAAGAGAAAGGAGAAGATACCGCAATGTGAATTGCCATGTACAAAAAAGCTAAGGATCGCTAGCAGCCAGCCTGGAATGTCACAGTCTTTGGGGAGAAAACATTGCCTTGCTGACACCTTGATTTTGGACTTCTCTTAGCTTCAAAATTGTGAGCCAATAAATTTCCATTGTTTAAGCCAACCCATTGTAAGGTATTTGTTTTATCAGCCAGGAAACTAAAATGATGGTATTAATTTACCTGTTTAAATTCTGAACAAATTACTGAAAGCTTGGAATATAGTCCTGACTCTTTGACCTTGGATACTTCAGTTCCCCAGCTGTTATAAGGTGTTCATGTGGTAGACATGCTCAACTTTTGTTCTCTCCTATTCTTGAAGAGTTCCCATGTTTGGTTCCCATTGTTCAGTTAGAGCCAACCCAGTTCTTTTTATCTAGAGATTTGTGCATGACCCAGTCCAAATCAATGTTTCTCTACCAACTCTGACTACTGTGGTTGGGTGGGCAAGTGACCCAGGTTGGATGAATTAGAATTCAAAATCTGGCCTCTTCTGGAACTATTGACGAGAATAAGAAACTTACTTTCCAGTGAGGTTCCTAAGTAAAGCAGAATGGAAAGCTGAAATTGTAGTGACCTCCAAGTGGCTAAAGAATTAGACATGGAACCTATACAGAGGAAAGCAGATCCAGTTGATGGAGAGAATGAGATATTCCTAAAAGCATTAGCCACACATCTGGAACTGGCTCTACCTAGATCTACCACTGCCTTTTCAAGTATTTGACCAATATAGACTTTTTTTGGTTTGTTTTCTTAAGCCAGTTTCAGTTGTCCTTTTATCACATATAATTAACAGGGTCCAGGCTAATTCAGTTAGGCTAGTTAACCTTCAAAGACCTCCCATTTTCTACATTCTGTGATTCTTTGCCTTCCTATTTCATGTGCAAATTATAAGACTTTGAATGAGGTTAGACAAATAATAATTGGATATCATCAGGATATTTCCCCATTTGAGAAATATCAGTGGAAGGATTAAATATAGTTAGTTCCACATTTAAAAAAATCATTTCTATTTATTTATTTATTTATTTTTATTGAAGTATATCATTCATACATGAACATACATAAACTATAAGTGTTCAGTAAACATCGTGAACTTACAAAACAAACATGCATAGCATCATACAGGGCTCCCAAACATCACCCCCTCCCCCAGACACCCTGCATTGTTGTGAAACATTTGATAACAAATCATGAAAGAACATCATCAAAGTATTATGACTAACTATAGTTCATATTTTCCTTCCCCATACTTTTTTTTTAAGGATTTATTTATTTATTTACTTTTATCCCCCCGCCCCCTTTGCTGTTTCTGTGTCCGTTCACTGGGCAACTCTCTTTGTCTGTTTCCTGCCCTCTCTTCTCATCCTTCTCCTCCTGCCTTCACTGGGATTCGATCCTCGGAATCTCCGATGTGAGAGAGAGGTGTCCTACTGCCTGTGCCTGGTTTTTCAGTGCGTCTTGTTTTGGCTCTCCCTTGTGTCACTCTCCTGTTACATCATTATCTCGCTGCATGGCTCGTGGGGCCTGATGGCTCACCAGCTAGCAGGGCCTGGCGGCTCACCCGTGCGCGGGGCCTGGTGGCCCACGTGCCTTCCATATTTTTCTTTTTTAAAATTTTTACCGGGAGGTCCCGGGGGTCGAACCCAGGTCGCTTCATATGGGAGTCAGACGCCCAACCACCCGAGCCACATCTGTCCCCCTGCTGTATCTCTTAAGGTTGACCAAAGATACCCAAAGTTACAGTCTTTTCCCATACAGGATGGTCATATAATAAATCAGTCTTAGTTTATCACCAGCATTCTAAAAACTAGACCTAGGGAGAAAAACTAGGTCTGGGGACACATGCTTGGTTTCAAACACAGCAAATGTTTAGCCTACCCTGATTATCACAAAATCAGGTCAGCAAGAATATTCGTATCTATTTATTTTATGGCTTCATCTTCTGTGATTTTTTACCTACCCTTGATCTAGCTGTATTCATTCCTACTAGGACCTATAAAACAGACAAAACAAAAGAAAAACAAAACACGGTTTGATATTAGAAATTATAAGCAAAAATTATCCCTTTGTGAATCACATATACAAATTACCCTTTCTAAACAGTCCCAACCATGGGTTAACATGTACATTTTGTGCTGATATATTTTTACAAATACTACATGAGAATGGAGAAAAAGAAAACACTCAAGAGATGCCTAATAAAACTATGAGATACTTGAAAAAGAGTTTGTGTGATAGTGAAGTAGGATGGGAAGAATTTAGATGCAGGAGCCTCAAGTATGAGTTCTGGCTCAGCCTCTTATTTAGCTGTAATCTTGGTCAGGTCATATAAACTTCCTCATCTTTCAAACAGTTGGATTGTTTTGAGTATGACATGATATAATGTGCATAATAGCAATTTACATATGAAACCTGATGAAGGATTTTATAGAAGTGTAAGAGCTTAGTCTATTCATTGAGTTTCATTGATGAATTTGACTGGAGCTGAGACAACATGTTGGGAAATATTGAGAGATAAGATATGTAGATAGCTTCAGATTTTGAAATCCAGGCTGAAGAGTTTAAACTTGTTTAAAATAAAGAAGCCACGTCTGAGCACTAGTTACCACATTGAGGTGCCTTCTATCAAATCATTTTTTGAACTTTGTTCCTTTCTCTTCGTTCCTACAACCAGTACAAACTCCTGACTCACCCTTTGGATGCCAGTCTATTCCTCATCCTACATTCTGTTGCTACATTTATCTTCCTAGAAATAATATACCTTAATTACTTGAAGAAGGCAGCTGAATGTCATGACTAATAGACTATAGAGAATGATTGGGACAGTTGTTATTAACAGAAAGAGTTAGATTGGTAAAGGGATGCATGATATTATAAAGTCATTGAGCTCTATCTCCCAAAGGGTCCTTAAATGTCATTTGGCTATGATTTTTCAGAGGTTAAATCAAAGTGGAAGGTCATTTACATATTGTTAGTAGCACAATTAGGAATAGAATCTTTATTTGCTCACTCCAAGGCCAATGTTCTTTCTTCTGCATCATACAGTCTCCCTGTGGCATCAACCTAGAGATTACAATGTGTGCTGTAATGATAGTGTAAGGATTTTAATAAGGACCAGCTATGTGCTAGGCAGAATATCATGTAATTTCCTAACTCTGAAGATACTAATAGCTTTGAAATGAAAAAGCTAAAATATTAGACCATTCAGATAGGGTGGGTGACAGGAGGGAAAAGCTGATTTATCAAGTGCCTAGAGGCTGACAAAAAGAAATACTAAATCATTCTTGTTCTCATGCCAACTGATTTTAAAGGCATTTAAGTGTAATTATTTATTTAGAACGTGGGTTTTGATGCCAAGCAGTCCTGTGCTTGATTCCTGGCTCTGCTGCTTGTTGTCTAAGACTCCTTTGTGAATCAATTTCCTTATCTGGAAACTGGGGACAATAACAAGTACCTCCTAAGGTTGTTGTAAGTATTGATGATTATATTAGTTTCTACTGCTGCAGTAACAAATTACTACAAATTTATTATTGTATTCATTATTATTTGCTTAAAGCAACACAAATTTATTAGTTTATAGTTCTGAAGGTCAGACTTCCAAAAATGGGTCTTTTGGGTTAGACAAGGTGTTGGCTGGGCCGTGTTCCTTCTGGGGGCTCTAGGGAGACTTCATTCTTTGCCTTTTCCAGCTTCTAGGGACCATCCACATTCTTTGACTTGAATCGCCCTTCCAGCAATGGCCTTACTCCTACTTCTGCTTCCATTGTCATATCTCCTCTGATTTTGACTTTCCTTTCAACCTCTTGTGATTGATTACATTGGGCCCATTCAGATAATGCAAGATAATCTTCCCAACTCAAGATCCTTAACCTCATCACATCTGCTAAGTCCCATTTGTCATATATTGTAGCATATTTACGGGTTTCAGGGTTTCGGATGTGAACATCTTAAGGGGACCATTATTTTGCCCACCTACAAATGATGTTGATAACTAATGAAGATGATGATGAATAGTAGCTACTACTATTACTATTTTACTACCTGTAAAAGTTACTTTGTAATAGTTTATCAAAGGAAAAATAAGTTTTTCTACCCCAAAATATGTAAGAAGAGCAAGCAAGGCTGGCCTAGTAAGGAGACTGAATTTCTGGTCTGATAAAAGCTTCCTTACCTTGCAGTCCAAAATGGCTTCCTACATAGGGTTGTCTGGAAACCCCTGGAATGTTTACATTAGTCAACCCTTTTGATGCAGGCATTAAAAAACTAGCAAAACACAGTTCAGTTTTCTGGATAGGGTAACAAAGCTAACCAACTATCAATGTAGCACAAGTGCCTATTAGGTAAATAGATTGAGGCACTGAGGGAATGTTGAACAGGATAGGTAGGTTTTGATTTAGAGTGAGAAAAATATATGGTTCATCACCGAGGGTCAAGGATCGTATTTGAAATATCAAACAACCCATTTGACTCAGGTCCTGGTGAAGAGATGGTCTTACACAGAAGCACAGAAACTTTTGGTTTGCCATTCCTGATGCTACATACACACACACACGCTCATGCACACGCACTTAGTGTTCTGAAGCCACAACACTACCAAATCCTCAAATGATTCTTATTTTTTAGAGAAAACTATGGTGAAAAACGAAGAGGTCATATTCAGGAAAGTAGTAAGAAAAAAAAAAAGCTTGATTAAGACAGCAGCAGAATAAAATGATTATCATAAAAAGCCCTAGTGTAAAGAATAATTCTTTAATTTTGCTTCTAATTTATTATAAATTACAGGTCTGCTGTGGAGGGAAAAAAAGAACAGGCTGTCATTTCCTTTATAGACACAAATCAGATAAATTGTTGCAAAGCAGGAGGATACTCTGCTAATTTTGACAGACACTCAATGTATTCATTTAATAGCCTTTCTCAGACACAATAACCGTGTGGCTTTTATTTTTCCAGATATTTCCACTAACACATTTTCACATAGTAAGCGGTTTTGTCAATTTATGACAAATGTAAATTAGAAATTTTTTTTTCACTTCAAATAAAATATTACAAATTAAAATAGTCATTTTAAACTAAAGACGTAGAATTTAAAAAATGCAGACTTGGAGACCACATTCAAAACCCCCCATAGCCAACAAGAGGTCCTCAATTATCTGGCCCTACCTTACCTTTATAGCCTTCTTTCTTAGCTACTAGGGTACTCAGTGCTGCCTGCCATCTGGCTAAGTTCATGTTTTTTGGCTTGGCACTTGTTACTTTTCCTTCCTCCCACTAAATGCTTTCTGTGATTAAATTATTATTTCTTACAGAAACTTAAATTGGTCCATCATTATTGATCTCTGAAGAAAGCTTTGCTTTTTTCATTCAGTGGTGAAACAGGTTGAAATCTCTTATTAAAGTTCCAACCCCAAGTTCTTGTCCTGATTTAAGGCATGTGCTCTTCTGAAAAGTGGCAAATGCTTATATAAAGATTCTGAATTTATGAGACTGTGAGGGGGGTACTTTATAGTCTGGACCATTATAAAGTATGTTGCTACAATTTAAAGCATTTATAGTTTATAATCAGTAGTCAGATTCCTGGGTCACGCAAATAAGCCCGATTCTTCAAGTAAGCTTTACTTCCTGCCTGAAGCCCTTTTGCTTTATTGTTCTTGAATATTCTTCTCCTTTAAGTATTAAGGGAACAACTCTAGGGTATTCATAGTTTCCTGCAAGCGTCCTATGGATTGGAGAACCCAGGGTGAAAATGTTCATTCTGACATTCATTCAGTTAATCTGATTGAAATATTTGAGTTGGAAAACTCAGCTTTGTGGATGTGGGTAGATGAAGGAACCTTGGGATTCAGCAGTGCCTGGAAGTCCCCCTGCAGAGCACCTCAGAATCTCCACTTCCCTTACATAGAACATTTTATTATTAGACTTATTACCACCCTATATTGAACTTTAAGGGTCTTGCTGACTTTTTTTTTTCTCCTAAATCATGTCCCAAAGAGATCTTAGAACCTGATCCCCCCTTGCCTTTTTTGACCACCATTTGCTTCTGCACCAGAAGGAATATGAAAGGATATATAAATGAAAACTAGAATTCCAGAATAATCCACTTAACCTGTATTTAGTCATAGTTGGTTTCAAATCTTTATCAATTCTTTCAGTAAAGATTTTTTAAAAACTTATTTTGAAATAATTTCAAACACAGGAAAGTTGCAGAAATAATGAAAACAGCCACTACCACAACAATATAGAGAACTCCATTATCCCCCTACCCAGATACCACCTTTTAATCATTGTCTCTTTTGCTATTGCTATTTTAATCATCCTCTCTTTTGCTGTCTGTCTCCTATCTATCTATCTGTGTATCTATGTATCTATGTATCTATCTATCTATCTATCTATCTATCCTTCCATCCATCCATCCATCCACTCTATCTTATCTTCCATCTATTGTCTAAACATTTGAGAGTAGATTGCATATATCATCCTCTGTTAATACCTAATACTTCTGTGTATGTTTTCTAAGAACAAAGATATTCACTTATGTAACTACCTTAAGTACAATTATTAAGTATAAAAATTTAACATTGATATGAAACATAGTCTATATTCCAGTTTTTTCAGATGTCCCAATAATGTCATTTTGGACACTTTCTCTTGATTATTAGATCAATTTCAGGATCATGTACATTCATCTGTTGATGGACGCTTGGGTTGCTTCCACTTTTTGGCTATTGTAAAATATACTGCTGTGGACATACACAAAATCTGTCCAAGTCTCTGCATTCAATTTTCTTGGTTATATACCTAAAAGTGGGATTGCTGTGTCATATGTTAACTCTATGTTTAACTTTTTGAATAACTGTCAAACTATTTTCCATGGAAATTTCCACTGCTTTACATTCCCACCAACAATTTCTCAGCATCCTTGCCAATACCTGTTTTTTTCCTTTTCCTTTTTAATAAATGATAGCCATTCTAGTAGTGAAGTGGTTTTGATTTTCATTTCTCTGATGGATAATGATGTTGAGCATCTTTTCATGTAATTATTGGTTATTTGTATATCTTCTTTGGAGAAATGTCTATTCAAGTTTTTGCCCATTTTTAGACAGTTGTTTGTCTTTTTGTTGTTGAATTGTAGTCAGCAAAAACATTTTGAGAATTTATTTGCCGAGTACCAGGCATAAATGGGTGAATAAGACATGAGTCTTGTCCTCTTGGATAACCACTACCACTGACATGGTGCCACTTTCCCAAGAGTTCCTTCCTGACCTCAACAGGAAATAAAATGTTGAAGTAAGCAGAAATTTTCAGATAAAGTATTAACCAAGTTTGTCTAGGAAGTTTACACCTTGTGAATGGGTAGAAAAATTGGCAGTGGATTCAGAGTTGTAAGTGTAAATAAATGCATATACTGAAAAATCCAACTGTATCTACTAAAAGATAGGGTTTAATCTACCAAGTGTCTGAAATTCAAGTATGAGCTCTAGATGAAGACAACTCACTGTAGCAGGTACTTTAAGTCAGCAAAAAGTAGCCAAATGAAGAAGGCTATTTTGAAAAACAAAAATATTCAAATGTCTTTGTTAAAGCCATAATTTGTTTCTTATGTATCCAGTTCTGATGCTAAATATTAGAAAGCAGAGATCCGAGAGGCCCTGGAAAAGTCAATCTTTGAGTATATAAAGTAGCTACAATGTAACAACTGATCAAGGAAGACTGACTTTCCAGAAAGAAAAAAATCTTAGAGGAGACATGATTGAGGTTTATGAAATCATGAAGCATGTGAAAGTAACAAATATGAACCTGTTCATCAAACATTAGAAACATCTAAAGCTTTGAAAAAGTATAATTTTAGGGCAGATGGAAAGTCACAGGTATTGTACTTTTGTTGATTTAAGTCTATGCTGGAGGATCACCTAATATGAAACCACTATAAGATAAAAATATTTTTTATTTATATAATAATTACCCCTGTTTGATTACTTTCAAAATTATTTTGCCTTTTTCTGAATTTAGTTTTATAAGGCAAATAGTTTTTTTTTTAAAGCAAATTTTCAGATACAAGTAGGAAATTCTTTATTTCAATGAGTGATATAGACTTACCAAATTAATATCCATTAAATAGTGGGTAGTAGCTTCATAGTAGGTTATTAAAGAAACATGTAATGTTATATGTGTGTCCTTTAGCATTGAAGTTATTGTCATGGAGGACAGCTGTATTTTTCTCAAATGTATTTTAGTATTTCTGTGAGAGGACAAATACCAAGTCAACCATTGATCTTATTCAGTAAGGCATCTCTTATGTCTTCTTGTACTATTACAGCTGCTGTGGCTCTCCCCCACAGTCCTATCAGGCATAGTGAGGAAATTTTTCTCCTTTCAGTGCCCAGAAAGGTACTTTGCTAAAGCTTTTCTGAATTCCAAGAGGGTCATGCCTCTACTTACAAAGTATTGCTTTGTGTAGTTCTATGCAGAATGACCATGCAGGCACACTTTTTTGGCTTTTAATGCTAATAGGATGTTTTATAAATTATAAAGTCCAGTAGAGCTGTTTACTAGATTTTATACATGAAAACATGACCAATCTTTACAATATCATTCTTATTTGTTGAAATAGCCATGTTCCATGCACACTCTATAATTCACATTTCCTTTAGAAATAGTCAACATTTAGTATTTAATTCATAGTATTTTACATGATGATGTGCCCATGATGAGATTAATATTACTGAACTAATGATATGCATCACCACATAATTCAAACATCAAGTATCTTTGAATTTTAAGATTTTCAATTTACAACCACTTTAGTAGCTCTCGTAAAAGTTGAGTGTGATTTCCATGGTACTGGGCTAAGGTGTGGTCTTGGTAAACCATCTCTCCCAAAGTAAATAACTTACCCGTCCCCGTTATATTTTAGGTGTTTCATCTTTATTCATGATATGTTTTGAACAATTAAATATGACATCTGATTACTTCTATTTTTCTAAGTCATAATTTCTCCGACTAGTTTTTAGACTCAAACAGAAGCTTTTTTCCCATTGCCTTTATATACCCTTAGAATCAATTTCTCTTACAGCTTTTAAAATAAGTGAGTGAAAAGATGATCAGCAAACAATTTGTAGTTACTGGAAATTACTGATTGTTTTGAATTTTTAGTGACCTTTTAAAAGTACTAGAGCATTAATTGATTTAGCAGGAATCTTAAAATCTGATTATCATTTACTATTTCAGCCCCAAATCAGTTCCATATTCTGTTTTTGTGGTCAGGCCAACAGGCTTGTTAAATTGTTTATATTTCTATTCTTTTATTTCAGATTTTAAAGACATCTAAGTGTTCATCTGTGTTCTCTGCTTCCTCCTGCCCTCCTGGTCCCTCTCTCTCCGCCCCCCACCTTGTACTGTTATGATGTTACTAGAATTTCATTAGTTATAGGTAATTTCCCTTGGTACTTCATTCCCATTTCCTGGTCCCCACCCCTTAGATGTTTAAATCTATAAGAAAATTTTGTCCAGAATAAAATATTTCTTAGTCTACATTGCAGACAGACACTTGTAAACCTCAAGTCTTTGTTGAAGTACTTGAAAATAGAATTAATTTCTCCTTTGTTATTATGGTTAAAAAATAGCAAAGATATTTTGATGAATGGCTGGGGAAATGAAGCTGACAGTGTAGTTGGCAGCATGCTGTAGTACTAAAGGTTAAACAGCTGTGTTGAGAAAAGTCACTGGTTTAATCCTTTTAATTAGATATCTGAACATTATGGAGGCTGAGTTCCAGGACAGACTTCCTATAACACTTTAACATATTTAACACATTCTCAAAAACTATTGAATTCAAGCTAAAAAACCGAAACCACTTAACTTCCTACCAGATTACATTTTGTTTGTGGGAAAAAATAAAATTGGTTTTTAAAAGAGCAATTTGGTCTGAGAAAGGGCTATGAAGAAATATCAGCCTTTGGTGGAATTTGAGAAGTATTACATAAGCTGATATAGTAGAATGGCTTCTAAGAGTGCAGAATTGGAAGCATGTTGTTTTAATCCTCTGTAAACCAGCCACATACGTCAAAATGACCACTTTTAATACCTAACATTTTAAAAAAGAGTAAGCAAGAGACCTGTTTTTCTGTAAAGTGACAAGTACACAGATACCTATTGCTTGTCCCTGGTCTAAAGGAACAAGGTTCCTGACATTTTTCAGTTGGGGATGGATAGAGGTGGCTGGTAGCAGAGGCTGGTAGTGACTTCCCAGATGGCTTGTCTTCAAGGAGTGCTGCCAAGGCTGCAGTGGGGGCCCAGGGGAGAGGGTGCTGGAAGATTAGGTCAGGTTTCTGGGTCTTATCTATCCAACATGTCCATAGCATTAACCCCAGTAGCACTGGCACGTGTCAGCCTGTTTATTTAACATTCCTCCTTTCCTGGACACCAGAGCAGGGCCTACTTTTCAGTGGCCCCTCTTCCCTGGATGTATTTCAATAAAAATGTGGGGTTTACTTTTCAGTGGCTTTATTTCCTCCTAAAACCCAGTCTGTAGAATCGTGATTTAATTATTCTTGATGATGCAAGTATACTGCTTTATTTTTACTAAGGTGGACAGAGTTTAATGATACTTAGGAATTGAGTTTTTTCTAGCCATGGTCTCAGTATTAGTACAAAGTTTTCTCATTTTTAAATCAAACGCTCTTAATCTTTGAATCTAAACATATTTGATACTTAACTTCTTTCCCAAGGTGAGATAATTGCAAACAGAACTTTAAGAAATCTCCTATGCAGCTGGATTCATGAAACGTGTTATTTCTGGCCCTAAGAGTATTACTTGCTGCTATGGGTTTAAAAATCCAAGGTCCAACCCCTTGTTCTTAGGGAAATATCTTTTATCTGAATAGAGTTTCAAGAATTGTGCTGTGATTAAAAGCAGGATAAGAGCTCTGAATTTAGAATCAGGTTTCACCATACTTGATCTGAGAATTTGCTTAAATTATTCAGCTTCTCTAATCCTTGTTTTCCTCATCTGTCTTTACAATGATATCTAGCTCACAGAGTTGTTGTGAGGCTTTAATGTGCTCATGTTTGTGAAACCGGAAGTATAAAGCCTGGGACAGAGAGGGTTCTTTCATTTTTCCCTTTACTCCCACCTAAATTAGGAGCATTAGGATAGAGATAGGGCTATAAAATTATCATTATAATAATAGTAACAGCATAACTATGTAGATATAAAAAGTTCCTGCCTCCTCTTTTGTGAATTCCCTGTTCATGACCTTTGCCCATTTCCCTATTGCTTGCTCAGCTTTGGATTGGTATGTAAAAACTCCTTATAGTTAATATGTTATAAATATTTTTTCAGCTTTGCCTTTTAACAGTATATATGGTGTTTTCTGCCATACAGAAGTTTTAATTTTGTTTTCATGTCATCGGATCTATTTTCCTTTGAAACTAAGAACCATTAATTGTATGACATGCTGATTCAGAAATGTCAAAATGTGAAAAAATGAAGTCTTAGATTTGCTGAAATAGGATTTTTTTTTTTTAAAGATTTTATTCCCCCTCCCCCCACCCCCCGCTTATGTTTGCTGTGTCCATTTGCTGTGTGTTTCCTCTGTGTCTGCTTATCTCCCCCTTGCTGTGAGGTCGTGCTGCATCAGCCCACTGCGCCGCGCTGGCCGGCCTGCCCTCACAAGGAGGCCCCGGGAAGCGAACCCGGGGCCTCCCATATGGTAAACGGGAGCTCTATCGATTGAGCCACACCCGCTTCCTGAAATAGGATATTAATCTTTTCTTTTATAGTTTCTACCTTTGTGAGTGTATACAAATATTTGTATGTATGTACAAATTGGGCTCATTTTCAGTACTCAAAGGAAACATTATTACAAACATGATTGGGTAGGGGAATGTTCTCTCCAGCCAAGAAACTCTAGGAAGAATGTAGTTGCACTGAGCTTAGAAACCCCAACATGTGCTTCAGGCATTGGTTTGGGATACCTTAGTCTTGGCTTGTTCTTTGCTACCAGAATTACATGCTGCCCTGGATGCTGCTCTTGCCCAGCTGTCACTGTAACTCAGTCTCTCCTGATATCTATCTCAGTGATAACAACAATTTAAATAAGCTGTGACGATAGGGCTAGTATTTCTTGCCAGCACCTGCCACTTCCCCTTCCAAACCCTGACTACGGGAGTGAGACATGGGGGGGTGGGGGTGAGGTGATGGGTCAACAAACCATTTAAAGCTGGCCACCAACAAAATCGAAGGCTGCAGTGCCAGGTAAACGTTTTCTGGTCAGAGTGCTATTACTATCCCTTCATCACTATAAAATAGCTGTTCTGCTGTCCCCTCCAAAAAAGAGTGAAAGTCTTAAGGCTGAGAAGCAGTTTCTTCCTAAAGTAATCCAAGAATATAAGAATATAGTACAAGATGCTTATTTGGGAGTCAAGACACCAGAAGTGTCTAAATCATTCAAAAGGATTTTAAATGCATTGTATATTTAAAAAATCATGCCACTGTAATAATTGAGCCACTTGATGTGGTATAGGACGTAGTGATCATCAGAGAATCATTGGTTAATGATGCCACAGTGGCCTAAGGCCCACATACAGGCAAGGTAGAGGGAACTGTGATGGACACTCATAGCATCATTGCTGTACTCTGCGGTAATTAATGAACTCCGACAGTTCAGTCATTTCTGTGTTTTGACAGGTAATGGTGGCAATAAAGCCATTGAATCTAAAGCCTTAAAATTGTAAGTAATTGTTCTGAAGCTGATAATTAGATTTACGGAGGTCCTTCCACATAAGACAGGTCTTTACACACAATTTATGAAAATAGAATAATTAATAGAGAATTATTTAAAATAGTCTTCTATAGTAGTTCATTTAAACAACTGTTGTAGAATGATTTTAGCTCTTGGTGAATCCTGAAATAAAAATAATAGAAAGAAAAAAGTGAAGGCAGCTGTAGGAATGAGTAGTTATTTTTTAAATCTCTGTATATAAATGAAACCTACTCAATTGTCTCTCGAGCACACCTCTGTAATTTCTCAGAAATTAAATAGCATGACCATTTGATTGAACCCAAAGCTGGAAATTTAAATAGATAACTTCAGAGTAATTGGCATGAAATCCAAGGATTTATTCTGGGATGCTTCAGAATTTTTTTTCCTTCTCACTCCACCTTTAAATATATATAAATGTCAAGGATTCAGTTTCAAAGTCTGCTTCTATACTTCTCTCAGGTATTTTCTTGTAATTGGCATGTTCAAATCTTTTTTGGAATAGGATTTGAGCTTGAGTGGGAAGAGGAGATGGTTTGGAAGAATCAAGAAGTATGCAACAGTGGGATCTTAAAAAGAAAAAAGAGGTTAAAGGGACACATCTGATTTATTCCAGAGAAGCAAGAGTAGATGATATATTATAAAGGTTTTCATGTACACGAAGAGTGCTATTCTAGACTGTGAGGTTTAGCTGTTTTTCATCTCTGCTAGGGACAAAATAAAAGGAAACGGTTTGAAGACTAAAACAAGAAGAAATTAAGGTTAGATAAGGAATCAGTTTTTAATTCCTGTTTGTTAAACTACATACATCAACTGTCTAAACAAGTTTAAGTACAGGTATACTGATAATTCTTCTACCCTTTTAGTCTGATTAAGTTGTGGAATCTCAAATCTTTCCTGGATAACTTTTAAACCATACAGGGGATGGTTAGGTATGTCTTAAGGTTATATCCAGTGCTAAGATTCAATGATTCATTTAATTTCAGCAGGCTCTGTAACTATTTTTTGCCCCACCTTTCTTATTTTGTAAAATATTGAAGAACGTTTTATCTTTAGGTGTTATTTTTTAAAATTTCATATAAAGTGTCCCTTTCCACTGTGGTTCATGTTATATATTCAGATAGCATAAGTGGAACATTTTTATGGAGTAAAATGTGGTGTTGAAAGGCAATAGGGGCTTTTAGTGTGCACTGAAACTGACAGTCAGCAATCTTGCAGCATTTCAAGACATGTATGTTGCCCATTTTGTGTTAGTTTTGGGGGGCAAAGAGATGAGGCATATAAATTTTGGAGAAGAGTTAAAGAAGTTATTTGTAGCATCCAGGAATCCAGAAGAAATGAATGAGCAATCGTTAGAGAAGATATCATTGGCCCGAATAGCTTTTCTAAAATAATCCATTACTATTTTCTTTCTTCTTTCTGCTGTTTTCTAATCTCTCCCTCTTCCATCCCTTTAAAACTTCAGCAAACAACAACTGATAATTATTAAACACCTTCCATATGCTCTATACTAGGAACTGGAGAAATAACAGTAAACAAGACAGAGAGTTCAAGTCTCTGCCATTATGGAGGTTACATTTTCGCCCCCATTTTATGCTCACTTAAGTGAAACATAGACACCTACCTCTCCATGGAGGGATATGAAGATCACACTGTACAGGAAATATGTAGGATAGGATACGTTTCAGTGAGACTGTCTTTGTAAAATATAATCTGCCACAGTTATCTTAATTTTCACATAATGCATCAGTCATATTCTGGGTCACAAGCAACAGAAACCAACTTTGGCTGACTTAAAGGGAAAAAGAAAGGTATATATTTTGATAAATATATATATAGGGAGAACCTCAGGACTCAAAGGAAAGCTGGGAACCAGGCCTGGAAAATGAGTTAGAATCAAGGGGGCTGAAGGGAGGCTGGGAAACAGGAGTCTCAGCCACAGAAGAGTCTGGTTAATATACCTTTCTCACCAACACTGCCATGACTGACAGTGATTTTGCTGGCCTCTCAACACAACCACTGCTAACAAGAATAAACTGTCATTACATCCTTGAGTCGTACCCTCAAGATTCACAATTCTGGATGGATAATCCTGATTGGCTTTGTCACATGCCCAAGGCCTAACTTCCAGAGGACAAGATGAGGGAGTATCTGGCCTTTTCTGGAGGAGGGATGATGCCTTACACAAAGGCCCATAGAACAAAGAATTTACCCCAAATAAGCATAGGGGTTCAGATGCCAGGTAGCCAAAAGGCCAGTAAATGTCTAATAACACACAGAAAACTAACAGTCCTCTACAGATTCCTAAGTGAAAGATTATACCTTTTTCTGGCAGCAGAGGGCAAGAACAGAGCTTTTTTAGTAGCCGAGCTTTGGACTGGAATACAGGTCAAATCCTTAATCCATGATGCTAGTTCATTTCCTGACAGTGAAGTATATTAAATTAATTAAGATCATAATCCCACTGAAGGTCAAATTCTAACCCTATGGATATCCCAGAAATAGAAATTTGCTTGTTCTTTCACAGAGGACAGACTTGTATATACCCAGAGCAAGTCCAGGCTAGGTAGTATTCCAAAGTCCACTTGTAGGTCAGCTGTTCTGAATTTAGAACAAAACTTTCCAAACTATGACTAAATTGCCAGGTTAGCGCATAAAAGTCTAATTAATCTAAAAACGTATGCAGCTGACTGGTCAGTAATACTGTTTATTGAATATAAGCAGCATTTATAATGTGGCTTTTATGGGGGAGGGATGTTCATGTTCTCATTAGAACCTAGAATATCCTTGCCTTAACCTTGGCAATCCTGAGCTGGTATATAAGTCTAAGTACCTTGAAGCCACCGTGTAGGAGAGATCACATGGAAAGACTACATAGAGGAGGATGCCAGTAGAACCCCAGCTGTTTCAGCCTCCAGCCATTTGAATTTTCTCAGTTTAGCCCCTAGCCTTTGAGTCAGCCCAGCTGATGCTAAGTTGAGCAGAAATGAACTATCTTTATTGAGCCTGGTCCAAATTGCAGCTTCATGAACAAAATAGAGATTGCTGTTGTTTTAACCCACTAAGTGTTCCAGTGGTTTGTTATGCAGTATTATATATCTGGAACAATGGCTATTTTAAATATTCAAACGAGAACACCTAAATTGCAATCCCTAGCATAGAATCATACTCTCAGATTCTTAAAAGTTTGAGGATTGTTAATCTTAAATGGATTTATTAATCTACTTCCCCTCTTCTTCATTTTATAGATTGAGACTGGCACTTATTTGGTCTATTGTAGAATTACTTGGCTGTAATAACTGTAGAGTTTTATTGTTGTTGGAAATGCAAAATATCACTGCTGTCTTCAATATTGAGATGCTAAAAATATTAGTTTTCTGGATATTTATAGCTGTTTTGCATCTAAATCCATTGTGGCAATGACAAGATGTTGCTTGGCAGTCCCCGTTCAAGTATGTCTCTAAATATAAATTTCTCCCATCAGTTAAGACTGATGAAGCAGCCTGAACGTATCTATCAAGAAACAAGGTGAGAATACTGCTTTTATTTTGCGTTTGGATGCCTCACCTAACAGAAGGATTTAGAAGGAACTTTAGAAATTAAAAAGATAACTAAGTTATTGGAGATTTACTATGTGCCAGGCATTATGCTAGATGCCTTCTAGTCTTCCAAATACTCTCATTTAATCATCACAACATTCTTATGAGGTAGATTTTATTACTTTCCCTATTTTACAGACAATGAAACATTTAAGTTAAGTAAAACTCGCCCAGATCACGTATCTAGTAGCTGGAATTTGAACCCCGGAGGATATATGACATAGTGTTTTGTAACCACCATGCTGAGCAGTCAGCATAACTTTGAGTGATACTTTGGCATTTTTGCTCCTGCCTTTCTTTTTCTTTTCCTGGATTATCTGTAAGTCCTTTAATATTCAGTGACCACACACTCAATTTCTAACCCTCTTCAGTTTCCCTTTCAGTGTCAGGCAAGGATACATTTTTCACACCTTTCTACCATTTGTTATAAGCCCAGGTCTTGAAGTGATTTAAGGGGCTCTACTTGCTTACGGAAAAGTCTCAGAATGTAAGTTTTATGGGAATTTTGATGGTCTCTGTGGCACCTTGTTTTCATCAGTTCCTTGGATCAAATCCACTTTTGATTTAAATTGTACACAAATGATAAAAAATAATTTATCCTTCATGATGACACAAATTGTTCATCATTACCACTAATTCAAATTTGAGTGACTTGTGACAGTAATTCTAGGGTTTGAGGGCTTCTGAGGGAAGAACTTGGAGACTGTTCTGTTTGGGTGTGTGTGCGTACTCTCTGAAACACTTGTTATCATGGAATGATAGCAAACTGTGCTGCTTGTATTAGTTGGGCAGTTTGATGTAATTATGAATCCCAAAAATAGATATTGGATCATGCTTATAAACTGGTCTGCTAATCTGGGCGTGATTAAGTTACGATTAGGGCGTTAACTGGGCCACATCAGTAGGGCATTGAGCCCCACCCGTTGGTGGGACAGGAATCAAATATAAAAGGCACGGCAAAGGACAGTGTTGAAGCAGTTCTAATGTTGGAGTTCTGGTGAGGAAGGAGAGAAGGCCCCTGGATAGAGACGAGCCATTTGCCTGAGAGTTCACAGCTGGCCTTGTGGAGAGAGGCAAAGCCTAGAGAGCCTCATAGTCTACAGCTGACCTTGTGGAGGAAACAGAGGAGCTAAGCCTGGAGAGAAATGGAGCCTTGGGAAGAGAGGAACCCAAGAAGCCTGAACCCTGGCAAATGTCGGCAGCTGTCTTGCTCCAACATGTGGCAATGGACTTTGGTGAGGAAAGAAACTTAATGTTTTATGGCCTGGTAACTGTGGACTTCTACCACAATTAAATACCCTTTATAAAGACCAACCAACTTCTGGTATTTTGCATCAGCACCCCTTTGGCTGACTAATACACTGTGCAAAAGTCGAAAGAGAACAGGGAAAATTATTCTGATGTTGAATGAGATCTTGATATCTTTGGTGTTTTATATTTATCATGCCTAACTTCATCAGCATATATGATTTATATGAGAATAATTGGCAAACAAGACATAGGAAGAAATTCATCTCTGTACTCCTCACCAAAGCCCCAGACTCTTTGACAGTATTTCCTGTATGTTACTGAAGACACTACACTATTACATACCCTGGGACCACTGAATTTTATGTATAAAGGAATTGATTTCCCAGCAAACGACAGACCCCTGGAAACCCAACTGTTCCATAGACTCTGCAGTGAGTTACCGGAAGTCCTTTCAATGGAGAGACTCCATGTGGGCACAACTATAATGGTTGGAGCTCTGTATTTGGAGGGAGGCTCTTCCATTTTCCCTAATGACGCAGAGAAAAATGAAAACAGGATTCATGTTGTTTTTGAGTCTTGTGCACAGCTGCCTGAACCTAGCATGTGACAAAAAGCCTTTGCTATTTTAAAAATATGCTTGGGGAATCACTTCTGCACCTAGGCAATCAATCGTAGGTGGAGGACACCAACTACAGAGGAAAAGGGAAGTTTTAGTAATTAGCCACAGAGAAAGGGGCATTGCCACATTCTAGAGCCTAGGTTCACAAGTATCCAGATAAGGACAAAAGTTTGCTTTTTATTATTATTATTATTATTTTTAAAAGTCTAATATTTGCTTTGGTGTTTCACTGCAGAGACCTAGATTAACTTGAATACTCCTCTGAGGGCTATTTATGATGAGCTGTGTGTGTTATAGGTTTAAATCTGTCTTCAAACTCAGGTCTGTAAGAAGTAATCACAATTTTTTATTTTAAAATTTTGGATAACTTAATTTCTAACAGAGGTCCTCCCCTTCTCCCACAAGGCTGGAGAGAAATTTGACCTTTGTCATCTTTAGAGTTCTTCCCAATCCCATGGTCATGGCAAGCTGGGAATAGCAGTCATTTCAGCTGAGAAGCCTCTTGCCTCAGTGTGCACATCCTCTTCAGATCTGGCAGCTCCCTGTTGCCTTCAGGTTATGCCTAGCTCTTAGAAATCATTTGTTTTTTGAGGCTGGGCACCCAGTGTCTGCCATCCCCTCTCCCTAGGCCACCACTTACATTGGCCCAGTTGAACTGCATGCAGATAATTAAGCACACACATGCATTGGCATACACAAACAAAAGATTTTCTTAGCTTTAAGATTTAAGTTCAGAGGTGTAGTGAGAAAACACGGAAGAAAAGTTCAGCAGTTGGGGTCACTTTCTCAAGTGGGCTTGAAGAACCTACAAATGCATTAATTGGAGAAGTTGCAGAACCTGGGAGAAGCCTCACTTTGAAGTGTGCAGCCACTGTAGCGAAATAAATGAGAAAAGACCAACTCAGGCAAGCCGATGTGGCTCACTGGTTGAGCACCGGCTTCCCACCTATGAGGTTCCATCCCCCAACCCGGGTACCTCAAAAAAAAACACCAAACAACTTTATATCTATATCTATCTATATGTATATGTATATGTATATCTATATCTATCTAGAACATGAGAAGTACTGGTGATCATTTTCATTATAATATGGAACATCTCTGCATATTCAATTTAATAGGATACATGCTCATTTAACTTATGAATGCCGAGTGGAAGAATGCCCTGCAGTTATTTCCTCCCTAGGAACCACCACTAAGCCCCCAACATTTATTAAACTTAGAACTTGAATCATTAACGGTTAGTTCTACTTATCTCAAGGATAGTGAGGACATACTGCGTGTGAGTGGAAATATTTACCTTTTATGCTTTGTATGTGGCAAAGAAAGAGAAGCCAAACAAAACACTGTTTTCATATTAAAAAGTTTGAAAGGTTATATCTTGCCACAGGAGTAACCAATGAACCTTCCATGTATCAGACTTTTACTGTGTGCTTCTGAGAAAGAAATGCTACCTCTTCTTTCCCGATCCCTGTTTAAGATTGCTAAGCCTTTGGGAGAAATATTTAATGCAACTTTAAATTTGTTTTTCAGTTGAATTACCCAAATTCTAAAGCTGAGCAGTTTCATCTCAAGAATGAATGGATCCCCTCTGGAGACTGTAAATTGGAGAACTAAGGCTTTTTTATTCGTAGATAATAATTAAGGGGAATGGATATCTTAGCTGGATGGGACTATCATGTTTAAAAAGGGGGAACCCTTTTCCAAAGCCCCTTCCCCAGTTCCTGTCATTATGAATGCTCAGTATGTTACTTTTTGCTTATTAGCTCTGTGTGAATTACTGGTAGGTGAGGGAATGCAGAGGGGACAAGGAAATAGAGAATTTTTAACCCCAAGGATCTTATAAATTAGAAGAAAAATGAATACACATGAAAATGTTTAGTAACAATTAAGGTGGCATATGAGTAAAAGCCACAATGAATTGGCAAATCATAACTTCCTCTAGGACAGTGCCTCAGAATTCCCTGGAGTAATGGTTAAAACAGATTCCTGGGTCCCATCCCTGGAGTTTCTGATTTAGTAGTTCTAGTGGGGAGCCCGATAATTTGGAATACTAATGAGTTCCCAGATATGCTGATGCTGCTGGTCTGCAGCATACAATTTGAGAACCACTGTTCTCCAAGATCAGAGGCTAGAGAGGTGATACCAAAGGTACGATTGACTTGTATTGAGATGGTGCTTCTTGTTGGCACCCTACTGCTGTTGTTACCCACACTTCTTTCTTCTAGCCCCCATTTTAAGAGAGTTAATTTAAAAATATCCATTTTTGATATAGAGAGGACACATGCTCTTTCTATAATTAGGTAATTCTTCACAAGGAGAAGAAATTTATACCATCTTCCTGGCACCAGTAGGAGGAGAGGAACAATATTCTTGTTTTTGTTTTGATCATTATTATATCCTTCACCACTTTCTTGCTTCTAGGCTTCACGTCTACATTCCTTAATGTACATTAAGAATGTTTTTCTGCAGCCAAATGCAAATAGGCAACACTTTTTTTTTTTTTTAAAGATTTATTTTATTTATTTACTTATCCCCCTCTTGCTGCTTGTTTCCGCTTGTCTCCCTTTGTTGCGTCAGCTCACCGCGCTGCGTGGGCTGTCAGCTCACCATGCCGTGTGGGCCGGCTTGCCTTCACCAGGAAGTCCTGGGAATCGAACCCAGGGCCTCCCATATGGTAAACCGGAGCCCAGCCACTTGAGCCACATCCACTTCCCGGCAACACATATTTTCAGATTAATAACCAATAAGTTAAACAAAGGAAAACGGTAAGGAGAAAATTTCAGAAGTGATGTAGGGTAAAGAGTTCAGAAAGCAACTTCTTGGAAAGGGGTTATTTGGTACTTTTAAGAAGAGCACTTGCTGATTCAGTATAAACATTTCTAGAGAAGAAAAGCAATACCATTTTCCTAGCCTCTGGATGGGGTTTGCCTTAGACAAGTGGGAGGTTTCATTGCTATTAAGTTAGTAGCAATCCAAACTATTCTGCTTTCAAATATGTGTTCTTACTGCATCTTATTACTGAAGAAATAGCATTCTGCAGTTTAAAAAAAAAAGCAAGGAATCCTTGCTCAAATGCATGTTGTTTGAAGTTTCTGTCAAGTACAAGTACAAACAAAATTAAAAGTTTTCCTAATGTATCTCTGTCCTCTGCTGAAACCAGCTCCCAGACTGCTAATTATTTAAAGTTTAACCTAATCAGGTTGGCTTTGGGCATTTGAGCAGGGACAAGTTACTATCATCTCCCACTCTTTCCATCCGATTTTACTGTTATAGCTTTTTCCTCCACTCTCTTCCAGTGATACATGTTCTACTCTCTCCTGAATGCGGTGACATTAGGATTTGGGGATAGAGTGAAACTCAGTGTACATTTCATAGGTCAGTAGTTCTTTGTTTTACTTTATGGTAATTTTTTAAATGCTTGGTTGCATGTGATTCTTAATAAAGAGAGCAGCTTATTATTTTCCCCACTTTTTAGCAGCATCTGAAAAATACATCTCTCTAAGGTAATGTTCTTCTCTCTTGAAGCATACCAATATGTATGTATAATTAGACACGAAGGAGTACTGCATTATTTTGCTTCAAAGATTTTAAGTACAGGATTGGACAATAATCCTTTGAATGTGAAGACACATTTACATGACATTTGTTCCTTCTGTTCCTTTTTTATTTCTAAGAAGATTGAGGACCTGATTCCAAGAGAGGGTAGCATTTCTTTTGAATGTTTTCTTCCAGTTGTTTTCATGATGAGGAAACAGCTGGATTATGCCGTCTGTTTCTAGAAACTGAGTTACCAGTTTTTTCTTGATTAGTAACAGAGGGTTTGGAGAGAGGATAGTGAGAGGAAGTATGTTTAGCACAACTTGCACATACTTCTGTTCTTGGCTTATATCTTTTTTTCCTTTTTAAAGATTTGTTTTATTTATTTATTTCTCCCCTACCCCCCACCCCCTTGTTATTTGTGCTCTCTGTGTGTTCTTCTCTGTCTGCTTGTCTTTTCTTTAGGTGGTACCGAAACTGATCCTGGGACCTTCCGGAGTGGAAGAGAGGTGCTCAATCTCTTGCGCCACCTCAGTTACCTGGTCTGCTGTGTCTCTTATTGTCTCGCCTCGGTGTCTCTTTTTGTTGCGTCATCTTGCTGCGCCAGCTCTGTGAGCAAGCTGGCACTCCAGCACGGGCCAGCACTCCTGCCGGGGCCAGATCTCCTGCGCGGGCCAACACTCCACGTGAGCCAGCACTTCGTGTGGGCCAGCTCTCTGCTCAGGCCAGCTCGCCTTTCACTAGGAGACCCTGGGAATCGAACCCTGGACCTCCTTTATGGCAGGCAGGAGCCCAATCGCTTGAGCCACATCTGTTTCCCATTGGCTTATATTTTTTCCAAATAATTTTAAACCCCGCTCCTCTTTCTTTCTTAGGTTGATAGACTCCTACACTATGACTCATTTGTCTCTGGTTTTCATTCTGTTTCTTAACACTAGACTTTTAGCTATTTCAGAATCTGCTTCTATTTTCAACTATTCCCCCAAATGTTTGTTATATTTATTTCTCCTTTCCAGAAGTCTTGATAGGATTTCCATGCCATGGTACATATCCAATGACCTCACTCTCTTGTAATTTGTGTCTTATTTCCCAAGATGCTCCTCAGACCAGTCAAGTGATCGATATATATTCCATATCATTAATCTTTGAATAGAGGGAAGAAGAAAGATTATGTAACATGTATGATTATTGCTTTAAGAGATAGGACCAAGTGTCTGGAGGTTTTAAAGGAGGGAGAGGCCAGCCAGTTGTGGACAACCAGGAAAGGCCTGTGGAGGAGTTGTCATTTAGGTAGGAGGGCCTAGATGGGTTAGTAAGACTTTGACATTTGGAGGCCTGATAGTGGGGAGAGTAAGAAGCAAGAGCAAAGGTATGGACATGGGAAAGGAAAGATATATTTAAGGAATAGCAAATGGCCTCATTTCTCCAGAGACAGTACAGATTAAGTAGCCATTTTAACTTTGTGGCTTGTTTGCTCTAAGTGACTCAAAGGTATTGAAAGTTTCAGCAGTGCTGATGGTGACTTTAGAATAGATTAATGAATTTAATAATCACCATGACACCATCACGAAGTAAACAGCTTTGTATTTGGATAGAATTCAGCTTTTGCTGGATGTTCTTAAAAATCTGGTCAGTGTATTAAGGTGCTAGTATACATATTTTAATCTGGCACAGACCTCCATACAATAGAATAGGATCATTTTCATAAATATTTCAGGTTTCTAAATTATCTTCCCAAAGTAGTATTGAGGAAAGCTTAAACATGAATACATTTTTGTTAGCAGCATTAAATAAAGTAAACAAGTTTTTAAACTCCTAAACTTCTCAGGATCTTTACTGTGCTAATGTGTAGCATGAGTCCCATGGAGGGAGATTTAGTGTGTGGCATTTCCCAACTTCATTGGGCCTCAGAACCCTTTGTTCTCTGATTTCAAATGAACATCTCCTCCAAAGATATTCTCTTTCTGTGATCAAGGTCAATTTTCTTATTACTTGTTGAGTTTTCCGTATCCTTTTCCCTACCCTCATCTCCTTCCAGCATATCAGACTCTCGGTAGAATAGGGTAGGACAGGCATTCAGAAGTTTAGGAGCGAGTAGGCTCCCTGGCGATTCTGGTAACTCCTCTCCATCCCTCCATCCTCCCTCACCCTGTCTTCACCAGTCACTGATCTGATCTAAGGCTTTATAAATCATTCTATCAATTCCCTAAACAGTTAAGAATTACTCCCCTAATCCCTAATTGCTAAAAATTTGTAAAAAATACTTTATGAAATCACTTTGAAGAAAAATATAAAGCAAAGGCAAAATAGACCACCTCTAAAATAGCTGCAGATTATTGGAATAGAATGTAACACCCTTGGACTGTTACCATGCAAAGGGATATGTTTTAGAATTTAGAAGTTTATTTTTAAGCCTCATGTACCTTGATATGAATATTATAAACTACATTAATGTATCTTCAAACCAAATAATACAATGTATAAAAAAAACTTTCTACTACAGATTGTGGCTTGATATTGTGAAATTTAAATAAATAATTAAATCAGAATTGCCAAGAATCTGTTCTGTAAAATTGATATTACTGCCCTTTGCATATTTCTTTTTGTTTCTCAGATTCTTAGCACTTTTTAAAGAATCGGAGAGAAAATAAAATTAAGGTTTTTACTACGTTATCATCTCTAGAGTTTGGAGAGATTATAATTAATCATTAAATTCCTGGAATTCATTGATAATAGATATTAACAATAATTATTTTAGCAAAAACTGTATTTCTTTTTTTTTTTTTTTAAAGATTTATTTATTTTATTTTATTTATCCCCCCCTTGCTGCTTGTGCTGATGTGTCCATTCGCTGCATGTCTTCTCTGTGTCTGCTTATCTCCCCCTTGCTGTGAGGTCTTGCTGCATCAGCCCACGGCGCTGTGCGAGCCGGCATGCCCTC